>JAMAKP010000007.1:175045-243990 GCA_023628455.1 Chaetomiaceae sp. B2702 | reverse complement strand
CGACATGGGGGGGGCCAAGGGGCCCGCGAAGGCAGCGCCGACTGATTTTGATTTGAATCATCTTCGGTGGCCCCCCCCCCCCCCCCCCCCCTTTTTTATTTTTATTTTGGCCCAGCCGAGCGCCCTCCTGTGGCATGTCCCCTTCCGTGTGATGCTATGGAATGCGGCTAACTGGTGCTGGGTTGAACTGTTGTAGCTGGGTCGGTGCAGCATCCTGCCGCGGCGTGATTTGGGACCTGGATTTGGGGCGGGTGAGGAAGAGTTTGATCGGGGATGGCGAGATGGTGCGGGGGTTAAGGGGTCTTTTTGGTGTTTTTTAATTCTCTGGTCGGTGCGGGGATCAAAGGTTTGGATAGAGTTCTGGTCTGTTTGCGCATTTGATGTTTGTAATTGCGTCAAAGGTGCATGCATATCTTCCGTTATGTGACATTCTCATCCCATTTGTTGCTTCGTCGGTCAGATCTCGTTTCGCTCGTACACGGCCGTGCCAAAATTCCAAACTCCCAACACCCAAGCGACGCTTAGATCCGCCCATACAAAAATGCCCCCGCGAGCCCAACTCCGTCTATGCAGAAACCACAATCCCTGAGGGGAAGAAAAAGAAGAAGAAAAGGCAATCTCAAACTGAAGTTACTTCAACTGGAACCATAACTACCATCAACACAACCCTCACGAATCATCAGCAAAAACCTGATAAGCCATCACCATGATCCACAGTAAAAAGATGGCCCCAACCAGCCCAAACGCAAACACAGCCTGCCAGCTCTGGCAGATGCCGCGCTGCTCCAACCACGCCAGCGTCTGCAGGTTCTGGCCCGTGGGCTGCGGGTTGGCGCCAAACACAAATAGGTTGCAATTCGAGCTGACCGACCCCTCGGGACCCCACAGCTGGATGGATATGACGATCAGGCCGACCAGCCACAGCACGAAAAGGATAAACCCGCCGATCATGACAATCGAGGGGAGCAGGCGGCGCTGGAAGATGAGCCAGAGCAGCAGCAGGATGAAGGACACTGTCAGGGAGGCGACGGTTATGTAGTAGGGGAAGTACCTACGGTCTCTTCATTAGCTATTAAGGAAACAGGGGGGAAGGAGGGGGGATAGAGGAGGGACATACCATGGTATTGGCAACAGCAGAACCTGTTGGATCTGAATAAAAGTCGCAAACACGCCGATAATCAGGCACGACGCAATCAGCATGATAAGCATCCAGACGTTGAGCTGGACGGCCGGCCAGTGGTATTTGTGGATGCGCTCGATGGTGCGGCGCTCATAGACGAGCGAGCCGCTGGTGACGGTGGACGCCATGGCGGGGGGTGATGTGACGACGGTGGGTGGTGGGCGTATGGGGTAGAAGGGTGGTTCGTCAATGCGAAGACGGAAACTTCGAGGTTCGCGATCGAATCCGGCTGCGTCTCCAACGCCCGGTCATCCACGGGCGGCCTGTCCCGCCGTGGATCGGTAGTTTGGAGTGTTTGCGGTCGGAAATGCCCTCCTCTTCTGCCGCACCAATTCCTCGCAGATGCAGTGGCTGTTGCGGCGGTACTGCAGTGTCGCTTGTGGGACACAATTGCTTGTCTAGTGTGTCGTCCGATGTGGTGCGCGGAGCCGCCTGCAACACAAAATGGCGATGTTTCGCCTGTGCGAAGTCACAATCGCAATCGTAGCCAAAACCCAAAACCCACCCGCAGAAAAATATTTCCGAATCGCCTTGTCTCGACTGCCCTGGAAAGCCGAAAACACTTGCGGTGAGGCAAGCGTCTCGCCCTGCCTGGTGGTCGCACACGGAGCGGGTGCCACGTCGATGTGGGGATGGAGAGTGGGAGGTTGGCGACCACGAGCAATCGAAGCTCCGTTTGGTGTTGACGGGATCCCCACAATTCGGTGGAGAAGGCAGGGTTGAGTGCGTCGCGGGCGTTTTGCGTGGGCGTTTTGGTGGCTGGGAACTGAGGTGGGAGCGGACTGGGAAAGCGGGCTGGTCCGGAGGCCGGGTCGAGAAAACTGGCCGCTTGGAGGGTGATGGCAATGAAGATAAAATGAACGACGTAGAAAGGGGAGAGTCGAGTTGCCGCGAAATGAATGCGACGAGATGCGACGAGATGCGTTGGATGCGACAGGAGAAACGCTGAGAGCGTGAGTTTGATTCCTCGAGGATTCCCACGCCGCGCCCGCGCCGGGATTGTCGGCTGCGGGAGCTAAAATGGCTTGGCGCCTGCTTTTTATCGGTGCCTGACTGGGTGCCGGCTTGGAGTGGGGTTCAGATTCAAATACGTCGTCGAGTCGACGACAACGTCATTATCAATTGCATGGATGGATTGGGCAGATTTGGGCTCAGCAGGACAAGTCTCGGGGTGGTTTTTGGACACGCCAGACCACCGACAACTCACCCGGGCACCACACCGGGACTGATCTCTTCGTTGTTCCTGCATCTCTTTTCGGCATGCGGGGGGGGGGGGGTGGGTGGGATGTGGACGCCTAGGTGGGGCAGGCTGGGCTGCTAAATCGGTGGTTGGGCGTTGTGAGGCCCATGAAACCAGTTGGGAATCACCGAACACTCCCCCTGACAGCCAACATCTCGATGCACAGCCTCGAGCGCACACAACGGCAGCTGTTTTCTGAGAAATCTGGATTGGTCTCTACCTGCTATCCGTTTTTAGGTTATTGTTAAACCGTGAGACAGTCTAAGAGACATGGCCATGATACCGAACGTGCCCTAAAACCTTGCCCAGTCCGCCCCCGTCTGCGCCGTGTAGTAAGTTGTATCCAACGATAAGTCTAACCAAAAGAGACCACTATCGCGCACCGTCTTGGTGGCCTTTCCCACTTCGCCGTACCCACCTCGCCTCACAGCAGGGTCTCGCCGAGTGCGCACCGCACGAGTGAGCACCCGGCCCGGACCGTCTCGTGAGCACCCAGGTCGTTCTCACCCGGCGCCAGCCGCGGGTTGACCTCGACAAGATCAACTGCCACCAGGCTGCCCGTCTGGTGCACCGACTCGCAGATGTAGTCACCCTCGCGGAGCGTCAGACCGCCACGCACCGGGGTGCCCGTCGACGGCGCCCACATGGGGTCGAGGGCGTCGACGTCGAACGACAGGTGGATGGGCGTGTCGTTGCCGATATGCGCGAGCGCCATCTCGACGACGCGGCCGATGCCGTGCCTAGGGTAACGTTAGCCACACTATCCCCCGAAGATCCCTTTTTGCAGTCACTAGAAAGAATAGGAGAAGAGGAAAAAAAAACCCACCTGTCAATATCAAACATGCTGAACGCCTTGATCCCATTCTCCCTCAGAATCCTCTTCTCACCGGCATCCACATCCCTCAACCCAATATACACCAGCTTCTTGACGCTGACCCGATGCTCGTCCTTCAACCACCCAAAAAACTCCTCCTTCTCCTCCCTCGCCAGGCCCGTCAAAAAGCTGACCGGCATGCCGTGCACATTCCCGCTGCCGCTCGTCTCGGGCGTGTTGATGTCCGCGTGGGCGTCGACCCAAATAACCGCGAGCTCGCGGCCCAACCGCTCCCGCACCGCCTTGGCGCTCCCCGCAATGGTGCCGATCGCGATGCTATGGTCCCCGCCGAGCGTCAGCACCAGGCGGCCCTCGCGCGCCTGCGCGTACACCTGCTCCGAGATGCGCCGCGTGACGTTGGACACGGCGCGCGGGTTCTTCATGCCGCGGTGCGGCGGGTCGTGCGCGGGCGCCAGGTCCGTGTACGAGTGCACCGCGTCGTGCCCGTGCAGGTTGTAACCCAGCTCGTCGCGGATCTGGGCCAGCAGGCCCGACTCGATCAGCGCGGTCGGGGCGGCGTCGACGCCTGGTTTCCCCTGCCCGCCCGAGAAGCCGACGGCCACAATGCCCAGGTCTTCTGGGTGGGACAGGAACTTGGACTCGATGAGGGACGTGTTCATCTTGCCAAAGTATCGAGGGGTGGAGAGGCCCGTGGTGGGGGCGAAGGTGCCGGGGTTTTTGAGATGGTGGTGGACGGTGGTGGACGGCGGCGCGGCGGACACGTCGTCGCTGCTGCTGTTATAATCGCTGAGACGGGAGGGAGACATGGAGAGACAATGATCTGAGGTGTAATACCTGAAAGGTGGGGCTGGCTAAGCAAAGAGTAGGTAGGTATCTACAGTATGTAGGCAGGGGCTGATATGCGTGCTGCTGTCTGGCGTAGGTTGTTGGTGAGAAGACCTAGCGATGAGTTGTCAGAGACCCAGAAACCCGGAAAGCAAAAACTCAAAATACTAAAAATCACAATTGCGGAGAATCTCTTTTGATCGTCCTCAGCTGGTTCAATGGAGCCCTGGCCATGGCACAAGGCACATGGCAAACAAGGAAGCCCTGGAGAGATCGGCGCCGGCAAGACTCCATATGCCAAGCTTATCGAAGAGCTCAGCACCTTGACGGCTGGTTCGGGGGGTGGGGCCGAGTCCAAATGCAGTCCGAAAGGGCAGATCGAGGTGAAACGGGAGAGATCCAACAATAGATTTGGAAACACACCTTGTTGTGGCTGGGCCGCTGGTCTTCTGGCACGACGATAAGGAAGAGATGGCGTGTCAGATGCGACCACAAAAGATGGTTGATACGACCTAGGTGACGTAGGTGGCCGTTTGGAATATTTGGTCCGCGAGTCAAGGAAACTAAAGGGAAGGCAATTTGCACCAGGATGGATGCTGCTTCTAAGTAGGTAGGTAGTGTAGGAACACAAGCTTTCTGTCACGGGAAACAAAAAAGATAAGCCTTCGATCTTATAATCTCCCCAGAACAAACACCGCGTAATCCCGTTTGTTCCCCCACCCCTTCGCACCCATGAAGTTCTGGCTAAGCCGGCAAATCGCTCACCTGACATTGGAGCAGAGCGGCGGCCGTAAATGCAGGCTACGCCATCGTCTCGGAGCCAACTTCCTCTAAGTTATAAGTGCGAGAGCCCTAAAGGCAGGCACTTCCCGCTCGCCACTTTGCCGTCTCGGACATCCCTGACTGTTCCCTGCCGAAGTGGTACTGAAAACGCCCACATGCCTTCACCCGCTTCGTCGTGCTTCCGCTGATAGCCGCTATCGCCGACCCACTCCGTGCACAGTAAGCCAGCCTGCAACAAAAACGGCCGAGTCATTCCCTTCTTCACCGCCGAGGCCGCTGGAGTGATGGCCACGGGATCCAGTCTTAGGTAAGAGAATGCGCCGAGCCCGGGTGTCACGGGGCTGCTTCTGCTCGGTGTACAATAGCTGTTCGGTGCACTGTAGAGACCCACGTCGTACCCACGTCGTCCCCACGCTCCGCGGGTCTGCCAGCGGTTTTCTTCTAACACGGTCATGTCGATATTGGAAAACTTCCTCTTCCAATGTTGCTGCAGATTTGCATCCCGCGCACCAATGATCGTACGTTATAATGCACTGCAACGCCGGATCTGTTGAAGTGATGCAGGAACCCCGGGCCCCTGGATGTGGTGCGGTGTGCGCTTGCCCAGTCAGATCAAAGCCCGCCGCGTCTCCCATCACCCATCACGGCAATCACCGTCGCCTGCCCGCACCTCCGACGCAGTTACGCAATATCCCCCGACCCTTTCTCCGTCACCACCACCGCACCTTCACGCCCAGAAAAGAAAAAACTTACGGTAATAAAAATAAATAAAATAAAAACGCCGCAACTACTCATCGCGATCTAAAGCAGAAAAGCCGGTAGCCATAACCCAAAGGGCAGGAAGAAGAAGAAGAAGAAGAAGAGGGAAAAAAAAAAATAGAAACCCCTCACAGCAAATCCCCAACCCACCCCATCACCTCCCTCCGCTCATCCACCACCCGCGCATACTCCAGCAACAACCTCAATACATACACCTGCATGTCCTCCCGTCTCAAAACCTTGCCCGCCCACTCCCTCCCACTCATAGCAATCCGTTCCGCAACCGCATCCCTCCCCTCTGCCGCCGCCCCCTGAGCCCCCGCAAAATATTCCAAGATGCCATACCAGTCCCCAAACCGATTGTCCATCGGCACAAAGTGCTTCCACGCCACGAGCCGCGCGTCGTGCCACTCCCTCCACAGCGTGGCCTTGACCGGCAGCGACGTCGACCGGAGGAGGCCCAGGTACCGCCCGCTGAACGAGTTGCCGTCCACATCCGGCAGGAACTTGTGCCGGAACTGCTCGGCCATGGGCAGCGGCGCCGAGGGGGTGAAGTACGCCGCCGTGTAGTTGCACCCGGGCCAGAACCCTTCGTGTGCGCACATTAGGTCGGTGAAGGATATGTTTGTTGTCGAGGCGATCCATTGGCCTAGGGCTGACGGGGGATTTCTGGCGTCACGTTGAGTAGTGGTGGTGGTGGTGGCGGTGGCTGAGAGACGGTACTGCTTTGCTGGGAGGGCAAAGTTGGGTGCGGTGGAGGGATCGGACTCCGCGCGGGCGAGTTGCGTGCCGTTATTCATGGCCACAAAGCGGTGGCGCTGGAAGGAGCGCCAGTTTGTTGCGCGGTTGAGACCCCCTGTCGCCACGCCGCGCCAGATGGCGGTTGGGTGTTTAGTGGACCACGGGATCGAGGCGCCCTCGGCACCCATGAAGCGCTCTTCCTCGTTCCAGTACATGGGTGCCGGGAGGAGGATGTCGTTGTTCACGGCAAGCTTGGAGCCGCCAAAGACCGGGAGGAGGGACGTGGTAGCGGACACGCTGATAGGTTCGACGAAAATACCTTCGAGGGCTTGTAGGTCTGGCTGGTGACAGAAGGCGGTACTAAGGGTGTAGTTGGCCACGTAGCCGGAGCGCATGTGGGCGAGGCCGAAGCTACTTGCGATGGACGGAGTTCTGTTGAAGTTGGTAATAACGGGGGCTTGACGGGCTACGCTGTCAGGCGCGCAGCCGCGGCGGGCGATGAGCCAGTAGTGCTCTATAGCCAATAGGTCAGTATTCTGACCTTATATATTGATCGAAATATGACGGTAGGCCCTACTTTCACGCTCCCATACCATCTCAGGTCTCTTCTCTTGCTCGCGCGGTTCCTCGCTGGATAGCGGCAACTTGCCAAACTCGGTTACCACATCCTTTACATCTATAACCCTCCTCGTCTTGGCCGACTTTTGCATATGCCCCTCGATATCTTCCCAAGGTACTACTATTCTTGGCTCATCCATCGCATTTAGTGCGAGGTCCATATCTGGGAGCAAATGCTCTATCGTTTGGATCATCTGGAGCCAGATTTGCGTCCAAAACCAGTCGCTCCCAGTCGAGGCTTTATGGGCGCGGATCTCGATGCGCATCTCAAATTCACGGGCATCTTTGCGGATCTGTATAGGCTCCAGGGCCCAGAACGGCTCGAGGTCGTGATAGATCTGGTCCCAG
This sequence comes from Chaetomiaceae sp. B2702, assembly GCA_023628455.1. NCBI lineage: Eukaryota > Fungi > Ascomycota > Sordariomycetes > Sordariales > Chaetomiaceae > Chaetomiaceae sp. B2702. Next base: position 236,661 of record JAMAKP010000007.1, on the reverse strand, counting down.
AATTCTTCGACGATGATAGCGTTCTTATCCCGCGCAAATTCGTGCCACTTGTCGAAGCCTGGTGGGGGATGTCGGCCGCGGCGCTTGCGGTAGGCGGTGGCGGCGTCTGGGAGGGTCTGCGTTGACTTGGCCAGCTTGGTTGCGAACTCTTCCTCGGCCTTCTGGATCAGTCTGTCGATGGGGTGCTCATCCGCATCCGGGCCATATTTGAGACCCCATGGTGTTGACGCTGCGAGGGAGCCGAGCTGGGAGACGAGTCCGTGGGGCGCGAGGAGGGTGTAAACTGTGAAGGTTAATAGGAGTGTGGGAATAAGGTATCGGAGGACGGTCGAAGGTCGGCGAGGAAATGCCATTTTGTTGCAGGAGCACTGTGGGGGTAGGATGGGGGGGCGGGTTATCGCTTGATCTCTGCTTCGCAGTCAAAAAGAAGGTCGGGCAATAGTCATTTCACTAGACCCTGAGCCGATTTCATCAAAACATCGCCGTGCTTGTTCGCAGCTAACAAACGATTGCAGGTCAAAACTCGAGGTCGAGGAGGTTGGTAGGGAAGAACAAGTTTACAAGCTCAGTGCGCCGAAAGACCAAAGGAAAAGGAGCGTAGGAAATTCGAAAGGAGTGCGATGGGGCGAAGAAAGTGAGCATGTAGTACGGTGAAACGAGCAAACAGTCAGGAAATCGTTGGGTCTTGAATTGTGTACACTGTATCACACGCAATGGAAGGTACGTCGACTTACACGTTGGGGCCCTGCACTCGCTAATCTGGGAGGGTGACACGGATCGACCTGCAGCTGCAGGGCCCCCAGGACTAACTCCAGGCCACAGTGCTAAAAACAGGTACCCAGTGCTTGTCTCGTTGCACTCGACGAAGCTTCACTCCGCAATCAGAAGAGCACAGCTGTCAAAATGGAGACAAACAAGCTGTGTACAGTAATTACCATCCCACGAAAGAGTTCGGTCTCAGCCATCGTTCATCAATGTCTGGTCTACAACTATCCTACAGTATATGGTACATACAGTACAGTAGACGCCATGAATCCAAAACACCAGCCCATGCAATATATCTATGCACTCCGTCTCGACTCTTCTTATATATCACTCGCGTTGAAGTTTCCCATAATCTCCTCGTCGTCGTCGGAAAAGTCCTCGAGCGTCCGTGACACCAGCTCCGAATAATTCGGCCGAAACGGCCATTTCATCCAACCCTCGGCAATCTCGACGAGCTGGTGCTCGTTCAGGCACCTCGCCGAGAGCTCGCCGAACCCGCGTATCGGAGAACCCCCGGTTCTGGGGTCGACCAGCTTCGGGCAGTGCGGCACGATGCCGTCGCCCGCTCCCGCCGCGATGATCTCGAGCGACTTGGAGATGCCCTCGACCGAGCGCTGGACGAGGCCGCGCAGGATCAGGTCGAAAATGTCGCCGCCGCGGGTTGAGCCGGGCCCCATGTCGCGCAGCACGGGGGCCACGGCCTTGGGCTGGATATCGAGCAGCGTGCAGGTGACCTGGGGGAAGAACTCGCTGGGCCGCGTCTGCAAGGGCTCGACGTAGCGGCGGTCCCAGTTGAGGATGGGCGGGTCGTTGTGCAGGATGTGCATGTTGTCGCGCTGGAGGATGAGCTCCCCGCGGAAGCCCTTGTCAAGGTTCTTGACCTTGTCGCTCCATGCCCGGCAGAGCGCGGTGGCTTGCTCCAGCAGCTGCTCGTCTGAGCCGGCATCGAGGTAGGCGTTGACCGCGGCATTGTGCTCCCGGATCAGGTCCACGACGGCGGCGGAGCGCCTGGCGGTGGAGTTGCGCAAGTACTCGACCGACTTGAGACGCTTGTGCTCTGGGGATCCTTTCTCGAACTCCCCGTTGGCGAAAGCGGCCGACAGCCTGTCCAGCTCGGCCAGGAATGGCCGGTCAACAGAGTACGTGCTATCGATCGCAGCATCGCTGTCGAGCTTGGCAAACTCGTTGTAATGCAGCACGTGGTCCGGTTCTCTTCCCGGCGGCATGACGAATCCGCGTTGGCGCATCCGTTCGAGGGTTTTCCTGGTGCTCTCGAGGTCGAGCGCCTCGTCGCGGCGGAACCAGTGACTGGTCCGCGTCAAGGCCAAGCTCTCCACTCCGCCGCCGGCGATTTCGCACACGTAGTCTGTTGCCATTTCCGCCTCGATGGCCATCTTCTTCCTCCGCTGCACGGTGCGCGGCAGCACTGGTCCTTTTTCCGCATCTTCCACCCATATGAGCATGCGCACGAGGCCGTATTTCTGGAACAGTGATCCTGGACGGATCGATGACATGAGCTGGAAGAGGACAAGCTGTGCGAGACTGTCAAAATTCCGGAACTTGCGCTTCGGGTACATGGACAGATTCATGGTGACGAGCAGCGTATCATTGCGCTCTGGCATCTCGTCGGCCCCGTACTTGCGCTCGACCTGGTGTGGCAGCTCCGTCGGGTTCAGGATCTTGTTGAGGTGCTCCCAGATGATGCCCGACTCGGGCAGCAGCTTCGCGCCAGGCCGTTCCAGCAGTGGCTCCAGATATGGCTTGTAAAAGGCCTCGTCGGGTTCCATCAAGAGGTGAGAGCGTGGCTGGAGCACATCGTTGAGCTTCTGGCTCCAGAGACCGACCCCGGGGAAGATGTCGATGAGATCGCAGCCCTTGTGCCGTTCCAGCGTCGGCTTGATGTACTCGACCACGTCGTCGCACAGCTTGTTGTCGACGATGTTGACGCGGTATTTGTCCAAGTTGTCTCCCTTGCGCCGACCGCGCGACGCAGCCCAGGCACCATTCTCGCGGAGTTTGTCTGCTATTGCGTTTTGCGGCCCCGTTCTGTCGGCTTTGATGGGCGATTTTGTTGTGCGAAGGGTTGCGAGCTGCGCAACGAGGCGCCGCTTTGCGCACGAGGACAGGGTCGTGCGCGCATGGCCGCGGATTGCGTACATGGGAAGGAGAGGAGCGCGAGGAATCGGCAAGACACGGGAACGACCGAAAAACCCATCGATGTTACATACAGCACAGCACACACAATCCACAATCCACAATCCACAATCCATGGCCCGGCCAAAAGCAGCACGGCATTCGAGTTTTGCCGGCTTTGACCGCTTGTGTTCGGAGAGTTCTAGGTGTTATCATCAACGGATAAGGGTTGGGGTTACATACCTACTCACGCTTCGCGTCCTTACATATTAAGGTCCATGTCAAACTCAATCGACGCGGAAGACGCTCGCAATGATGGATCAATCGGTCAGGCACGGGCAGATTTGCGATGGTGGGCGTTATCCCTCCAAGCACAGGCGAAACCCAGAGACGCATAATAGAGCCATAATTCCGTGTTGTATCTCGCTGGTTTATTACCTTACCTGAGCCATTCCTGTACATCACCCCTTATTATCCAAACAACAAACGCCGTATCCTGGACAACGCCTGAAGACAGCCTCCAAGAGAACCAAAATACCCTATCACTACCAAAACACATGACCACGAATTCAAAATCATTTACCGCTAACGCAGATCATATACCTACATATATTATAAAACGCCGTCACCCACCCCCCCTCAAACAGCCAGCCCAACCCCGACACCGCCCCCACCACCCGCCTCCATCCCACCCATCCCACCCATCCCCCTGCCCTTCATCCCCTCATCCCCCATCATCCCAGCCCTCCGCAACGGACTCATCAGCCCGCCTCCCACAGCCGGCACCGGAAGCGTCAACTCCTCCGGCAACCGGAACCTCGGCGTCCTCGGCACCCACTCCCCGTCCTCTCCGTCCTCCCTCCTCTCCGTCTCCCTCACCGCCGCCACCCCCACAGGCGTGACCGGCTCCGGCGCGCCCCTGCGCCTCGCCACATACGACTCGCTCGCCGCGAGCCGGCCCAGCTTCCTCAGCACCCTCTCGAGCCGGAACCGGGCGCCGTACACCGGGCTCAACAGCGCCGCGACCCGCACCCCCGCGGCGGCGGCGGCGGCGTGCTTGGCGACGATGACGTCCGGGTCGTACGTGCCCAGCAGCGACGTCCAGCGCTTCCACAGGCGGAACTTGTGCGCCGCCAGGGTGGCCAGCAGCTCGTGCTGCGGCAGGAAGTAGCGGAACGGGCCCGGCGAGAGCAGGTGGAACAGCAGGTGGGAGACGGCGTACTGGAGGAAGGGGTACGACGACATGATCAGGTGGCGCTGGGACGAGACGGTTGGCGGCGGGTGCCAGTGGAGGGTCGTCTCGAGGCGGAGGAGGCTGCCGCCGCCGGGCGAGGCGGGGGAGGTGGTGGCAGTGGTGGTTGTCGTAGACGCTTTGCGCCGGCGACTGGCGCCGTGGCCCAGGGACTCAAAGTCGCGCATGTTGAGGTAGGTGAGGCATGCGCGGAGGAGGGCGTAGTGCGTGATGTCGAAAAAGTCGGAGAGGGGGAGAGAGGCGGGGATGGACGGGTTTCCCGCCGCGAGGCAGGCAAACCCCCGCCCCGAGAGGAAGAAGGTGCGGACCGAGGAGTGGATGGGCTGGACACGCTGCAGACCGAGGGGCTCGTTGGGAGTGGGCTGGTAGTGGTGGGCGTGGGTGTCGGATTTGAGCTCGAGAAGGCCGATGGAGCGGGCGCGGAGCCAGCGGTGGAATTGGTAGGGCGTGTCGGAGGTGATTTCCGAGTTGCGGAGCTGTCGGAGTTCCCGCATGGAGAAAGGCGTGCCGACGTCAAGGGCCATGAGCGGGCCAAGCTGCTCGTACAGGGCGAAGGGATCGGGCTCGGTCAGCCGGACGGCGAGGAACAGGTCGTTTAGACGCATCGGCTCCGCGGCGAGCATCACCCATTGGAAGAGGATCAACGACTCGGCTCGCTCTCGGTCGTTCAGGGTGGAGAGCATCCACTCGTACAGGCCGTGTAGATCGCCGGGGACTTCCTCCAAGGTGTACTCAATCATCTCCTGGGTCGCACCCTCGATGATGGCTGCGTTCAGAATGTTCACCACAATTTCGGCCCAGAGGAACACCCCGGCAGACTTCTGCCCGATGCGGATGACGGTGCTGTTTCGCTCCTCCCATTCCGCAACCAGGTTGAGGTTGACGTACCGCAATACATCGTCCGCGTTCCGCAGATGCATGGGAATGCTTATCACGTTCTCTTCCTCGATGATCTCGGGGTGATAACCGCTCGCAACGCAAATGCTAAAGTCGGAGTGATGGGCAAGGCGCGACAAGCGGCCCAGTAGTTCATGGACGTACGCGGGGCATGTGTCATCCGCAATCTCGACAAATAGGAATGTCCTCCTGCTCGGCGTCTCGACCTTTTGGTGGACGTAGGAGTCGGCAAACAAAGAAACGACCTGCGCGTCGTCGAATGTCCGCGGGTCGCTCCGAGGTTGGTTGTACAGGGCCAGCAACGCCTTTCGGAGGTTGGGATCTTGGAGGAACAGCTGCGCAAGGAGGCTGCGGTACACGCCGGCCGGGCTTCCTTCCTGTTGCTGGGCAGATACGCTCGGTCCCTCGGCAGTACTGAAGATGAAGGACGCGCCAGCGGGGGCCCACTGCCTTTCGAGCCTCCTTCTGAGCGACCTCAATAGGATGGTTTTGCCACACCCCGATACCCCCCTGATCCATAGAACTTTATGCTTGTTCGGGCCACTGCGGTGGTGCCATGTCTGGAAATCGTGCATGTCGTACAGCCAGAGGCATGTGCCCGGGTACGAGGTCGCCGGGTGTGTTTCAGGGACGGTAGGCTGCGGTTGAAAAAGCGCGGAAAGACATTCTGTGATGTGTTAGCTCAGCTTTGGCCCTGACAAGTGCTGGGGATACTACTGACCTGTCTCCTTGCCGTTCAACACATGGCGCTAGGACCGGTCAGCCAACGATAGCCATGACTGTCCGGCGGAAAACTTACAGCGTGCTCCTCTCTTGTAATAAGGGCCGCCAACGCCTTGGCTAAAGCGCGATACCCTTGGTCGTTCGCTGATCTAAACTTGCAGATATTGTCGTGCAACGCGCGAATAGTCTCTGCGTCCTCCCTCGGATCGCCAATAAAGCTCGCAAGCCGCCGTATTGTCTGTTTTCGTTCCGTTAGCAGGCACCCAAGTCCCTCATGAGTAAACGGACTTGCCGTTTCCATCCTCAGTTCCGGATACGGGTAGCTCGGAATGACTGACTCCTGGAACGTCTTGACCTTGAAGTTGTAGTCGTTCCACAACCGCACAAAGGTTTGCCGTCCTAGCTCGACCTCGACACTGTTCGCACCACATAACTCCTGGAGCACGGGGTCATTGGTGTCGATGGGTAAAGTCACACCCGCCATGCTCCTGACGGCGTCGCTTAGGCCGCAGTGCTCTGTGCCGCGGTGCGGACTGCCGAGGAAGACGACGGCGGAAGTCGACAGGAGGATTTCTTTCAGAGGACCGTCGCGTTCCACTTCGGATAGCCGAAGAAGCTGCGAATGTCAGACAAGCACGGATCGGGATCCCAGCGGGTTCAATTTACCTCCTTGACCAGAACACCGCCAGTGGAATGGGCAACGAAGACTATCGGCCTCGCTCCGGGTCCTAGGGCCGCTCGGGCGCTGGCAAGCTCCACCAGCAGCTCGCCAGCATGCGCAAAGATGTCGCCCTGGAGACGCAGGGGCTTCTTGTCCGCGGTAAGCGTATGATATCCCCAAGTGAAGACTCTGGCGTTTGGGCATGATGCGGGCAAGAAATCAAGCGGCCAGTACGCGGCGACTTCAGGTCCGGGACGTTGGCCGGCAGCCTCGGAAAGATCGGCCACCCCCAGCCCCGGTGATGTCTTAGCTGACGGTTTCCGGAGAAGGCTCTTCGACCTGCCCACTGAGCTCGGTTTGACGGGCTCCCCAAAGCCATCGAGGTTGAGTCGGGATGACGACTTGGCCGAGTTTTTCCAGAGTAGAGTCCTCGATCTGCTCGGCGAGCGGCGCTCTTTCCCGAGGAGAGGTTCGGAATTTGACCTTCGCAGTGGTGTCTCCGGCGGAACCTTCGTCAACCTTCTTTTGATGCCGGGATAGGGCCCCGTAAGTTTAGGAGTCATCGGGGTGCGCTCATGGCTCTCGTGTTTCCACGACCGAACAGGATGCCCCCCGATTCCATGCACAAGAACAATGCTGTTGACCGCCATGGTTAGCGGGACGCATCCACGCGCCCATCGCGATGTTACTCACTCAACAGCTGGATCGGTTGGCCAGTCCGGCTCATACAAGAGCGTGAGACCGACCGACTTGATGGCGTCCTGGCGCGCTTTCATTGTGTTGCCGTCCAAGAAAACATCACACCATACATTGAGCACACGGTGATATTGCAGGGTCGCGTTGTGGCAGAACCAGGCACAAGGCACAAGCAGTCAAGCACCAATTTAGAGATCCGGCAGCTAAGGTATGACATGCAGGACAGGACTGGGCGCAGCCGTAAAAGCATCCGACTCGGGATGAGCCAGCCGCTTGGAAGTTGGCCAAGCCGGCCGTGGTTGATGGTCTCTGATGTTATCGCTGTCATTATTATTATTAGCTTTCCACATCGGCCGTGCCGCGAATCATGACGGCAGAGCGCGGTGTGATAAGCCGCGGTGAAACGCCGGGCGGCCTTGTTCATGTCCATGACTGCTCCACATTGTTTTGCCTGTTTGTCGAGGGTGGCTGGAGACGGCCCGGCGAGACCCAACATCTCAACTGTGCCGTCCGTTGCCGTCCGTTGCCTCGTTCAGGCCATTCAGGCCATCAAGACCCGGCCACTATAACCGAACCGGCTGTTTCTCGCTGTGTTGGGCGGGGAGGATATCCCGCTTCTTCGATTCCAACAAAGTAAGGAAAAGAAAAGACAGAATGCACTGTTTGCAAGCATGTCGTTCTGAAACGCTAAAAGGTGGACCGCCCGCGCCGTCCACAGACATGTACTGTATGTACATACATCCCGTATGTATGTATGTACCTTATATATATGTGCATACCTAGGTATGTACAGTACAGTACCTGCAGCTGACAGGCCGCGCCTTGCCAGGAACCGAATTCGAGAAAGTGGATAGGGCAGCGTGGGAAATACGATGCGCGGCCAAACCGCGGGACTAATACACAGTAGCTGGAGACTTTTTCTACTGTACATACAATACGCAGGAGTAGGAGACGGGAGAGGCGCTGTGCCGGCTTGCGGGCCGCGATGGCGAATGCAATAACTCCAGGTATGTATGTACTTAGTAACAACCTCCAAGCGGGCATTTTCGTTGGCGCACGGACCGGCCGAGCTGCTGTGTAATACCGGTGATCGATGGGTAAATAAGTCGTGAAGGTGCAGCGATCTCGCATCCATCTATTTTGTACATGCCTTGCTGCCTATGCTCCTTGGACCTTGGGGCAAGTTGTGACCCCGCTTCCCACGTGGCTGCCCTGGTGGCTGGTGCCCTGCCCGGCTCAAGGCGGGGCAATTTTTGCCTTCTCAGCTTGAAGACGTGCGTGCGTGGAGCCGCTTGTTGCAGTGTTTCGCCAAGCATCGACGATGCATCAACCGCACGCGCAAGCGGAATGATCCAACATGGCGCCAGTGGGCCGCATTTTATGGGCAGTTTGGCTGAGGCTAGAGGTAAGTACGATATACTGGGGAGTTTGGTTAAATTTTTTCATTTTTTTTTTCATGCGTTGACTTGTGCCCAGGACGTCATTGTCGCTCAAGTAAGCTTCCTGTGCCATTCCATGATACCCGCATATTGTCCCGTCCCTGACCGTCTGCCCCAAACAGATCCTCCGAAGCCCAACATTCCACCGCGGTGTGCGACGGGTCCATCGCACTGTTGAAGACATCCGACACGGCCGGGATCCGCGCGAGCCGCTGCGCCAGGGAGAGGCGACGGGTACGGGGCATCCAGGTGACGCGAGCAGACCACACGCTGACAGACCTGCAGCCGAGCCAAATAAGTCTGGCAACTTCTTAAAGTACTTCGTCGATGAGCTTCGGAATCAAGTCCGCGGGAAGCCGACCAATCCTCCTCCTCCGAGCCCGCCGATGAAATAAATCACGAGGTGAAAGAGCGAGCCCAGTCCGACTCTCTGCAGACCCTCGTTTTGAACCTCCGAGGCGGCACACGGCGGATTGCTTGTCTGCGCAAAATTAGACATTGTTTTCACCAAGATTCTCCTTTCACGCTGGATGCGGCTGTTTCTGTCCCGGGAGGTCCTTTTACGCTACTGTATATATGGAGAAAGTACAACCGGTACCAACATACACCATCTCGATATATACCTACCTATATATATATATATATATATGTACATACTGTACCCCTGTGCACCTGAATCAGGGCTCACCCCCACGCACCGGCGATCCCTTTCACGACACGGCTATGCCGCAGAGCGAGGCGCAATTCCAAAATACAGAGTTTCACCAGGAACACCTCTTGGAGTATCCATTTGCTTGAGATAAACAGAGGCAGACATTATCCGTCTCAACTCAGGTCACTGGCGCCATCAGTCTGGTCTTCGGCAAAGACGGTTTGCACAGCCTGGGGCGGGCGTCGGCGCCTGAACGCGCCTTGAAAGTGACCTCCGGGTCGTCATATTCGGCTACTTTCCTGTCTCCGGCGTGGCGGCTGGGTTGGAGACGCCGTGGTTTCCGCCTCACTCGCTGCCAAGCCATCGCGAAAGTGTGTGATGAGCAAGCGCAACGTTCGTCTGAGCATGCTCTTTGGGTCAAACCAGAGGCTATTGTCATATTTCCGATGCGGCGCCGGGTCTTGGGAGCAACTCAGCACCGGACCGCCCATGACCCCACTAAGGTAAGATAGGTAGGTAGGTAGGTAGGTAGGTAGGTAGGTAGGTAGGTAGCTTGGTTTCAACGACTGCAGCCACGGCGCCGGACTTCAAAGGACAGAAACACCACGCACCCCCTGGCTCGCTGTTGCAAGATTGAAGCACTCCTGTATTCTTTGTCCTCGTCTACCCTCAAGCCGTGGATCCGCCTCGATCATCACAGCCCTCCCGCGGCTTCTTGTCAGCCCCTCGTCTCTGCAACGCCGGACGACGTTCCAGAATGTTTCGAAGAACACGGGGAGTCTGCTGGAGCGAGTGTCAAAGAAAGTCGGCGGCCGGGCTGGCGGGTGGTTGATATACTGGCCAGTCTTCGGCACCCAGGCCGTCATGGTAGAGTGCATCGTGTGGTGTTTTCTCAGCAGTGTTTTTTTAAACCGTGCTCCTCGTACCAGAGAGATACGACGCCCGACCTTCACCGGCCAGCCCGCCCTTGATCATGGCATTATTCGACGAGGCCTCCACCGGACATGAATATGCCAACAATTTCGGGGGCAGCGAACTACTGCAGGCGTCAGCTCGCGACATGGTTGATGCATCACCAAACCTCACTCTAAACCTTCGGAATCCCTGGGACCAGAAACTCATAACTCGGGTTTCGGCCGTCGGCTGCGCGGCGGTCCAGGTTGCCGCCCTCTGCGTTGTTGGCATCATGCTGACCCGCCGGTACGATTGGGTCGACTCGGAATTTGAGAGAGAGCATGGCCAACGGTACGGCCTTCCTCTCTTTGCGGTCGGCGCCATCTTATCGTCTGTGGGGATTCTGGGAAGCGGGTACGTACACCATCGATGCCGCCACGACTGAGCAGACGTTGACATGCAAGGAGGCCCACACCGAGCTTCAAAATTGTCGGCACGCAGGAGCTGACCTCCGTCTGTCTTGCTAGCGCGCACCCCGGCGGCGCTTCCAGGTCGGCTGAGGAGATCGTCAACCACTAGTATGTCAAAAACTCGCGTTCTTTGGAAGTCGGTGCTGTCCCGGGAGTAGTTATGCTCCAGACACACCCCGATTAGAGGATATATGACTGATATTGCCCAACAGGACATCCTGGTCCCCAGAGACCAGCATTCAATGGGAGCTTGCCACCGGCCAGACAGATTGGCCAACCGCAGCTCAGCGAGAAGGCGACGCGATCAAACTCGAGATACCGCTGCAGGTTGCGCGGCGGCCGCTGGCGGAACCGCTCCACAGCTCCGTCAAAAGGGAGTCGGACTTGAATGGGCCTAATTCTGAGAGTCATCCGAAAGAATTTTCCCTCTGCGTGAAACTCGCAGAGAGGACTCGCGGTCCCGTCCATCCCGAAGTTACGATGATGGAGACTCCCCATCGGCTCATAAACGCAGTCGAGCAAGTTTCTACATTTCTGGGCTTTGCGGAGCACGCTGGAGATGTACGGTGGGAAACGCAGGTCGATCTTTGAACACCCGTCGGATCTGACCCAAGAGGGCGTCGTTTCCTAGGGGGTTCCGGCTATCCGCCAGGATCGACCGTCAAAATTGCGGACGCCCCCAAACTGCAGCGAGTCGCCCTCAGGCTCAGATCCAATCTGCACCGGGGCCGACGGTCGTGACTCTTGTCGAGCCTCAAAATGTCTCGAAGAAGCAGCCTGGATCTACAAAATGCGTCAGCATCGCGTGAAATGCAGGCCTCGGTCGATGGCAACGATGGGCTTTACCACTGAATCACTCTGGCAAATCGCTCAAAGGGAGTTCGATCATCTGTCGTGCGAGAGAGAGCCACCGTCTTCGTGTGCAAGCTGTGCGGCGATGTACAGTACTTACGTACTGGGGTGGCGCCAGCGGGGACCTGGAGGTTGTACATACATACAACAGCCGTGTCGGGATGGCATTGCAATCGAGCTTGGTCCTCGCGCCTTTATAATGTTACAAGCCAGAAAGGCAATCCCATAAAGTGAAGTAAAGTGTAGATCCACCACGCTCATCCCTCATGAAAGGAAACACGGGATCCACTGAGCTGGAAAAGAACCATCGCCTCCTTCACCTCCCCCGTTCGGACAAGGACAATAAGACAAAGCCTCATACGAAGCACTCAAATTCCGTTCGCCGGCCAAGAAACGACGGCAACATGTAGTAATACAATTCCTCTCTCCACGTCTGGAAACAGTCCACGCAGAAGGGTATATTCCTGTCCCGAGTTCCCGAGAATTCCCGCTTCCCCAGGCCCAATCCCACGACCAACACCGACGCCACAAGCCAGTCCTGCACAATCCTGCCAATCCAGAGCAACTGGAGGGGACACACTACCGTGCCATACCGGTAAAAACAAATTAAGGGAACCATGGCCGAGAAGGAGAGGGGCAAAAAAAGAAAAAAAGGGGGGAGGGGCCAAACGAGGGGGAAAGATGAAGAGACTTCATCCATCCGCCTTTTAGTCCTTCAGATACTTCCTGTGAATGAAGCAATCCTCAAAGTCCTTCTTCTGCTCCTCCGTAAAGTCCCCCCTCTCCAGCATATCTTCAGCATACCACCGCAAATTCCTGACGCGACGGTCTTCCTTCGTCAAGCCCTTCGCGGCCTCTCGGTTCTCCCGCATCATCTCCCTCCAACTGTCGAACCCGCCGAACTGCTCGTCAAGACACCTGGTGCCGCGGTCAATCTCCGCCGCCCAGCCAACCAAGAAGTGCTCCAGCATCTCCGTCTGGCTCTTCTGCTCGGCCTGGGCGGCGGCGGCGGCGGCGCTTTGCGCCTTCTTCTCTGTCATGGCCGCCAGTTTCTTGTTGGCCTCCTGCTCACGGACGAGGGCCTCATCGCGCTCCTTGCGCTTGCGCGCGCGCTCCTCGCGGAGCTGCTTGATGGAGGCAAGGTGGCGGACGCTGTGGCCGAGGCCGGTGTACTGCTCGGCGACGCCGTTGTTGGGCCGGTTGAGCGGCGGGGCCGTGAAGAAGAGGACGCGGCCTTGCTCGTCGCGCTGAAACTGCTCGCGGACCTCGGCCGGGATGGCCGCGTCGACGGGGTCGGCCAGCGTGTACACCTCGGGTGCGCGCGGGACGTTGTAGACGTGCCCGGCGTTGGCATGCGGAAGAGCCGCCATGTTGGGCGCGGGGGCCATGGCGGGTCGAGAGGGCGTCATGGCTTGGGGCGCGGGATGCACTGGGCGGTGATGCTGGTCGAAAGTCGGCGCGATGTGGGCTGGCGTCTGGTATTGCATCGGTTGTGGGGTCAACTGGGGCTGCACTCCGTACTGCGGTGGGTACGCCTGGGGTGGGTAGTGCGGGCTCGGCTGCATTTGCGACATCCCGGAATGCTGCGGCGGCACGTGCACTGCCATCTGCGGCTGGGGTTGGAGATGGGCCTGTGCCTGGTGAGGAGCGGGCTGTGGAACAGGCCGTGGCTGGAAATGTTGCAACTGGAAATGAGCTGGGGACGGAGCTGACGCAGGCGCGACTACCGTGGGGTGGTGGTAAGTTGGTGTTCCTGCCATGCCGACGTTGGCTTTGATCGAAGCCTGGGTGGGTGCGATTGCGAGCGGCACAGGTGCGACGGCCACGGGCAGCGGATTGGGTTCCGGAGGGGGCGATTCCTTATCTTTGGTCAGCTTATGTCTCCCCGTGTAACCAGCGAAATGCCCCATAGGAGCTAGGGGTGCTGAGGGTGCGCGGTTGCTGGAATGCGGGTGCAACGGGCGGGTGATGAGGGCGGCAGAAGACAATCCAACTCAAAAACACCTAACCCAGGACCGCTTTGGGCAAAAAAAGGGAGCGACACGCGACTCGGGTACTGTACATCGGTACGCGCCGGGCGCATGTGCGAGTCTGCGTGCGAGTCTGCATGCGGTCTGCATGAGGTCTGCACGCCCCCAGGAAATGGAGGTCCCGGAGCAACGACCAAGGCAAGAAGAAAAAGAAGAGATGAAAACTCACATTTACTTCTCGAGGCCGACGGTGCACCGCTCCAATCAGGGGCGGCGCGTTGGGGCTCCTCCAGGTCGGCTTCGGCAGGTCGTCTGTTTCTTTGGCATCGGCCTGTAGCAGATGCTTGATCGGACTGGGCACCTTCCTCAGGTTCCGCGGCACATCGAACAAGTCCATCTCGTAATCTTTCTCGCGCACCTCGTCCGGCAGGCAGCTCGTCCAGGTCTTGATCTTGTTGAACTTAAATCTCTCCTCGTTGTACCGTGCCTCGCATACGTACACCGACTTGTCTGCCGGCAGCCCGCGCGGACGGCCCCTCGGATAGCGCGTGATGAACATGACAAAGCAACGATCCTCGACGTCGTCGATGCGATGGTCGCGGTATTGGCCCGTCTTGACCACTTCGTTCTCGTAAAAGTGCTTGTCAAACCGGTGTACGGTCTGCTCAGGACGGTAAAACCAGCATGCGTTGACCCATTTCTGGCCTGTCGCATCCGACCAAATTTGGTAGATCTGCGCGACGATTGGCTTTGACAAGTCATTGGGGTTCCGAATATGAACCCAATCGCCTGCATCAAATCAGTCAGTGTCGAGCAAAAAAAAAAACCCCCCAAGAATGTCAAATCGGGAATTGGATACTGACCAACTCTCCATATCTCTCCCCGATGCTCGATGCCAGCTAGGGGCAGCTTCCCATCCTCATCCCGGAAGTCCTCATCGGGCTTTGCTTTCTCCTGCTCGGCGAGGACACGAGCCTGCGTGGCCAACTCCACTGCATCCTGGTAGACCTCACTGCCCTCTTCATTGAACTGCTTGGCGTTGTCGAACATGAGCTCCAGGTCCTGGAGAGCCTGGTCGACAGTCAGGTACTTTTTGCGCTTATGCTTTTTCTTGATGGTATCCAGCGCGATGGGGTTGCGGATGGCGGCGTAGTACTCCGGCAGCTCGGCTTTGTCCGGAAGCCTCTCAAAGTGGAGGATGCGCACCTGGCCGCCGTCATTCTTGAAGCGTCGCAGGCCCTTCAAGATGGCCTGAATGCGAGCCTCGAGCGGCGAGAAAACCTTGGGCGGCCTGCCGCGCTTCTTTTGAGCATCGTCGCCCTCATCCCCACCCTTCCTCACCCCCGACTGCCGACGGCGCCTCCCTGCGCGACGACGGCCTCCTTCGTCCTCGGAATCGTCATCTTCCTCTTCCTCTTCCTCTTCCTCGTCATCCTCATCGATCTCTTCCTGGTCGTCTTCGGGCGGTGGCGAATCCTCAAATTCGGGCAGAGGCCCTAGGTCCGGGATCTGGGCGTCCTCGGTACTGATAGCGCCCTCCTTGGTCATCTCGTCAAGCTTCTCTTTGAACACCTCCAGCAGACGACCGGCATCAGAGAAGATGGGTGCAGAGGGTCGGTTGTAGACCTGTGCATTGTGACATATGCGGGTGACGTCGTGCACAAACTCATTGAATGTTTTGTACGTCTTCTTGCCGAGCTTGGCCTATGCACAAGGGTCCAGGTCAGTCGGGCTTGCTCCAAGCACGAATTGTTGTTCCACACTCAACCCACCCTGATGGTACTGAAAGCCATGGGCTCTTTGATCACGTCAAAATAGTCAGGAAGACTGCGCTTGTTGACAAGCCGTTGGAATCCCGACGCAATCTCGTGGTCCCTGAAGGCAGCCAATCAGCATCCTATCGCATCTCGCAGCGACATGTGAAAGGAGGGCCCAGAAAACAACTTACTCTTCATCAACCCTGATTGTGTAGCGGCAAAGATACTCAGACGTGTCTTTGATGAGCTGCAGTATGTTGCGCCACTCGTCTTCTTGTCGCGCTTGCTCGGAGAGGTCATCTGGTTCGCCGTCTGCGTCGGCATCGGCATCGGCATCCGCATCTGCATCGGCGTCCGCGTCCGCGTCGGCATCCCCCTCTGCATCCATGTCGACGTCCTCGTCCTCTTTGCGCGCCGGGCTATCGGCATCCTCCATATCGATATCGTCATCGACGTCGCCCTTAGCCTCGATGGATTCGCGCACCTCAATCGCGTCGTTCGCCATGCTGCTTCTCCGTTTCCGGGGTGTCGATCTCGACGCGGTTGGGGACTGCTGGACGCCCTTTTTAGTGGGAGATATCTCGCCTCGGCTGGGCCGTTCGCGAAGAGTGGGCATGGCAGCACACAGAAGGCAGGGTTCAAGACTCAAGACACGAAGAGAGTTAGTACCTGAACCGACTGACCGAGTCAGCTGCGGCTTGGAAATCTCCACCGTTGAGAAGATGTGCACACAGTAGGCTGCTTAGCGCGATTGGCGATTGGCGATTGGATAATTCGAGTGCCAGAGGCTGCCGTTCTTCTTCTCGCTAACACGCTCAGGCCCCGATAACTGCCTAGCGTTATTCGGCTGCCGACCGAGGGTGGGGTTTTCTCGTCCGTGTGTTCATTGGCTAGGTACTGTACAGACAATACATAGAGTACATACCTAGGTATGTACATACCGACCTAGGTACCTGAGTTTGATGGTAATCCCACCCTTCCAACACGTCGGTCTCTTGCTTCCCATCCACTAGCAAACCAAGCCCTAGCAAAAGCAACTATCCAACACGGAGACTTCTCGTGCTTTGGGTGTTCTTCCACTAACACAGCACGCCCCCCCTGTGACGTCGTGGCGTCGGCTGCCCTGCCAATCCAACAAGCATCCAGATTGGGCAACTCTCGCCCAACCAGCAACCTCGGTCTGCCACTCGCCTCTTATTATTAACCGCTTCCACCGCCTTCCAGCAGCTTGCTGCTCCGCCTCTCCTCACGTAAGTCGCACAACTCCAGCTCATGGTTGGTTTGCTAGAAACAAGTCTCGGTTTGGGGGGTAAAAAAGACTCACAGCCCCGTGTTGGGCATCACAACAGGATAAAGAGGAGGATAAAGAGGCGTGGGCTGATCTTGTGCCAGTGATTTCTTTACATATCCCCCTCACCAGCCAGTTTTCTGGGCACATACTCCCTCCCAGTACTGTAGTGGCATATACCTATACGCCTTACCTGGAGATATCGGCGCCGCTTGCCAGGCAGATTTTACAGGGCGCTTGTCTCGATCAATTGCATATCCTCTCCTCTGTATCTCAGTCTTCGGACTTGCACCCACGCGCCCGGCAGGGGCTTCCCGACAAAAGTGACAGCTGGAAAATGCTGATCCAAATAAGCCTCCGTGCGCCCAACGGGCAGTCAAGAGTTCAAATTGACGACGATGCGACCCTCAGGGAGCTGGTCGAGCTCATCAAGGCCAAAACCGAACTCGGCAGTTTCTCCTTGAAATATGGATATCCATTGAAGAGCCTTAACATCGGCCCACCACTGCAGGACGCAAGCATAAAGGACCTGAAGCTCAGGGGAGAGACCATCGTTGTTGCCCCGGCCGACACTGCACCGCCGGCTGAGGCCCTACAGCCTGCGTCGACCGAACCCAAGCCTAAGCCCTTCACGCCAAAAGGGATAGAACCCGACGAGACGTCACTGGAGTGGCCGGAAAGGGGCGGGTATATTGGTGCGTCTCCATTGTTTGAAGTCGAGACCAGGAGCGTTGGGACTGACACAACCTCAAGTGCTTCGCGTCATGCCGGACGACAACAGCTGCATGTGTAAGTGCCTTTCAGGCACATCCGTCACAGTGCAGACACTACACTGACATCTTTGCAGTCACCGCATTCGGCGGCGCCCTTGGCCTGGAGAACCCATCGAAGACATTACGGAACCAGGTGGCCGACTACATCCTCAACCACCCCGACGAGTACAACAAGGCCATCCTGGGTGACGAGCCCCACCGCTACACCACCAAGATGCGGCAGATGGACACCTGGGGCGGCGCAATCGAGCTCTCCATCCTCTCTGCCATTTATAATCTTGAGATCAGCTCGATAGATGTCAAGGCAAGTTCACACCCCCACCCTCACCACCCACTTCAGTCGGTGGCCTAACACGCGGCAGTCCCTTCGCGTCGACCGTTTCGGCGAAGGGAAATCCGACCGCATCATCATCCTCTACTCAGGAATCCACTACGACAGAATAGCGTTCTGCATGGACTTGAGCTATCCTGTCGAGGCGGACGTGTCGCGGTGGTCGACAGACGACGAGGAGGTCCTCGACAAGGCCCGCCAGCTCGCTCAGCGACTGCAAAGCTTGCACTATTACACCGACACGACCGACTTTGTGATCAAGTGCGAGATTTGCAACTGGATCGGGCAGGGGACGAGAGACGCGGCGAAGCACGAGAGGGAGACGGGACACGGTCGGTTTGGGGAAATGCAGATCACCGACTGAATAGAATAGCGCCGGGGTGGGGAGGGAAGACATGTACAGACAGCTCCGTTTATAACAACTATCACCACTGATCAACCAAAGCGAGCGTAAAGGCCACCGGTTTTTCGAATCATATCTTACATACACAAGCGACGGGAGAGACCACCTCAACGCAACCGCCGCCGAACCCTCTCTTTCCCTCCTTTCACACGAACTACTTTTTATACGTCAGCCCCCCGCCAAAACTGACCTCACTATTTCTGCCCCCATCTCCACGCACCACCCCCTCCGTCTTGCCAGTCTCAAACGCGCAGCGGCCCATGTCCATCCTCTTCGCCGCCATGGCCGCCGCAGGCGAGATGTCAAAGTCAAAGATGTCCATGGGCAAGCCCAGCGTGGTGCACGCGTTCGGGATGTCCACGATCCCCGCCACGTGGCCCTGGACCGGCGCGCACGACAGCAGCAAGTAGATCTGGTAGTCCGAGTAGCCGAACCGCCTGAGATACTCGATGCACCGAAGCGTCGTCTGCCGGTAGGCGACCGTCACGTCCATGTAGTCTATCCGGGAGGAGGAGTGTCGTGTCAGCACCTCACCTCGCTAGGTCCCTTGTCTTGCATCGCCAATACGGACAGAGTAGGAACCAGGAGAAAGAAAGAAAGAAGGAGAAAAACTAAGGGGGTGAAACGGTACGTACGCTGCCTCCCTTGCTCGTCCACACTGAATCCTTCAAAGTAGATATACCGTCCGGGCCCGAATTGCGGCTCGACGGGTCCCGGGATGTAGATGGGGCTCTTCAGCCCCAGGCCGGCCATGCCGTTTTTGATGACTTTGAAGTTGATGGTGATGACGCCGGCCATCTCGATGGCGCCGCAGAACGAAATCTCGCCGTCGCCTTGCGAGAAATGCAGGTCGCCTACCGAGAACTTGGCGCCGGGGACGTGGATCGGGAGGTAGACTTTTGAGCCCTGCGCGGGGAAGGGGTGTGGTTAGGTTGGGGATTGGAGTGGTTCTGGTGGGTAAAAAAAAAAAAAAAAAAAAAAAAGGGGGGTGTTAATTGGGCGGCTTACGCGAGAGAGGTTTTTTATGTCGCAGTTCCCTGTGTGTGAGGAACGTGGGGTTGAGTTAGCAAGCGGGAGAGTCTCTGTTGTAGGGAGGGTTGAGCAAGAACGCACCGCCGTGCTCTGGACGGCCAGGAATGGTCCTCGCGCCTTCGCGGCCAACTTTCTCCGTCAAGTTTCTGTTGGCACTGCCTGCGTGGACGCTGAGGGGCTGTGGTCTAGTGACAATCCCCCCCAAAGAATCTGTCAGTCAAGCGGAGAAAACAGAAACGCAGGGTCGGGCCCATCTTACGGAAGAGCAACCTCGCGGTCAAGCTTGTTGGCGGCGATCAGCTCGGCCTCGCGCGTATTCCATCTCTCGAGAATCTCGGCAGACGGGGCGCACCCGAGAATGCCCGGGTGTATGAGCCCGGCAAATTTGACATGGGGAATGTGGCGGCTGGTGCAGTAGATACCCTCAAAATCCCAGATTGCCTTAGCGCTGGGCAAGTGTGAGCATCCTGGCGTGAAGTCGAGGAACCCGGAAACAAGGGGACATACGCCGAGGGGTAAATCTCGTCTAGGAATCCGCCCTAGTCCCGGAATCAGCACCTCACAAGACAGCAGCCGGCGAAGGGGAACGCACTCCATTGCGCCGATCGAATATCCCAGTGAAGCCCCATGGCTGGTCTTCGAACGGCTGAACGTCCATAATCTCGACCAGAAGCACATCGCCCGGCGCGGCACTCTCAACCTCAAAGGGCCCCGAAAGATAGTGCACCCTGGTGAGGTCAACGTTTCTGACATCGTCGGCCGAGTCATCGTTCTTGATCTGGCCGCCGGTCCTTGGAGGTGTCAGCCCATCATCCATTGCGCGAGCGAGCAATACTTCATAGCACCGTTGATTTACACTTACCAATCTAGGCACTCAATCTTGACCGTCTCGCCATCCTTGATGGTGCCCGCGAAGGGGACTGTAAATGGTCAGCCGCAGGGCTGCGTCTGGACGGTCTGAGACTCTGAGCATAAGATAGGTAGGTACTCACTGTCAGGGTGCCATCTGTTCTAGTAGCTGTCAATACCGTGACATTCATGCCGCCGCCCGCCCAAACCTTGTAACCTACATGAAGGTATGGCTGTTCCGAAGCAGGTTTATCAAAATCGACCTTGCAAACAGTCCGAATCGCGGCCTTGCCCATTTTGTCCTTCTGGCTGAATATCCCCTCGCTGGATGGTATGTACTGTAGGTACCAATGTAGGTACCTAGGTAATTTTAATGTATGTATGTACGTACCCGCGAAGCAACAATGTTTCACAGCTTTCCCAAAATAAAATCCTTTTCAGAAATGGTTATCCCTCGAACAGGGAACCACCCCTCTTATAATCACCTCCCCTCCCTCAAGCCCCAATCCATCATTCCAATCGTCCAAGCCCGTCCAAGACCCTAGTGTACCCCGCACCCCTGTCGGATCGTCCAGTCAAGGCCCTCCCAAGGAAACACGAAAGGGATGTATCAGTCTCCATCGGTCAAGCAAAGACGTAATTGCCATGTCAGAGTATCAGGAACATTATCAATCGGAGATGATTGCCGCTAGTGTATGTACAATACTGCGCTGGGATATTAACAGGGGTCCGGCCGGCTTACACGCTTATCAGAAGCCTAATTGATAACGTTTGGGGGGGGCGGAGGGGGGGAGAACCGGGAGAGGCGTCTCGGCTGTCTCCACCCCGCAACTGCATCTCCGAGCCCAAACAGCGCCAAGGCGATGCTGCGAGATAAGATACGGAGATGCATATATCCGTTGCAGACGGATGATGGCTCCCGTGACCTCCGGAGGGACGATCGTCAGAGTAGATTAGGTAACGCAAACAGCATGCCTTGATCTACCAACAGTTGAGTCGATGCAGTTGGGAGTCAGCATGCGGACGGATCAGGCCTTGGAGGCACTGGGGACGAGACGGAGGCCACGGACCAATTTCAAATTTATCGCCACTCGGTTCAAATGCTAAAGTTATTTTGAAGACTCCTCCTGAACCGTCCCGTATCTATCCCCTACCCACTCATACGTAGCAGTGACCTGATCTCCGGTTCAATGTCTTACTGCCGTGACGAAACAGGATGCGGATCAACCTCCACATACGGGGGCGGCTTATCATGAAGCGCATCCAGGTTGCCCAACGACAAGCTGAGGAATTTTTGCTTGTTCCTCCACTCGGTCTGGCTCGCCGCAAAACCGGCACTCTCGGACGGCGGCGGAGGCGGATCAGAAATCTTGGTGATAAGATACGCAGTGCTCTGCTCACATGTCACGTCAGCCATTCCGCTTTGCCCGGGGAAATGGGGAGGGAGGGAGAGAGAGAGAAAGAAAGAAAGAAAGAAACACCTACAGCTTCAGCAATGCCATAAATCAGCACCCCCAGCAGAGGTACCCTCAACAACACATAAAACCCAATGCCAAACCCAAACAACAGGCCCTCCCGAGCACGGAACCACTTCCTCTTCTCCTCGGCCGTAAACTTGATCCGCGCAAAATACGGCTCCAGCAACTCCCGAACCAAGCTCCTCGAGGCAAAGTAACTCTGCAAGAAGATGACCAAATACCGCCTCGGCAAGAGCACCCCGGTCCCAAAGATGATGCTGGCCGGCCCGAGGCCCACAGCCCTATTGAACGTCCAGAAACTCGCTGCCGGCAGCACGAACCGCCCCACATACGGCAGGTAGGACGCACCAAACACGGCCAGCGAGAGGGCGCCCTTGCGGGCGAAGCGGTACAGAAACAGCGTGACCGACTCGGCGGTGCTGGACGAGTGAGTGCGGCCGTCGGTGGGGCGGTACAGGCGCAGCGGCGGGTAGTACATGGCGCGCAGCTGCGCGGGGTCCCGGTCGTGCTGGTGCTTGGCCACGTACGTCTGGTCGACCCAGCGCAGCGACGCCATGAACAGGTCGTCGAGCGTCGGCGTCACGTAGCGCATCAGCGACATGAAGAAGAGCGGCGCCTGGAGCACGTGCTCCTCGATGAACCCGAGCCCGCCGACGAGCGAGTCGTCCCAGGACACGCGGTCGAGCGGGAGGAAGAGGGAGAGGGTCCATAGGAGGACTTTGATGCCGAAGATCTGCAAGATAGGGTGGGCATCAAGGGTCAGGAAATGTGGTTCTGGCTGGGATGGCGGCTTAGGGAGAGAGTGTACGAACCGGGACGGCGATCAGTAGGCGGATGGCAATGCCCGCTGCGACGGCAATGGCTGCCTGCCTGTAGTGCTCAGAGGTAAAGATCTCGGGGTTCTGGAGTGCCCGGTGGGCTGTTGTGAAAGATTAGTTCAGTGTCAAGACGCAGCTTTGGTAGGTAGGTGGGAGGGTCAGAGTAATCCAGCAACCAACATACCGCCGACCAGCGTCAGCTGCACGCCTCGAATAATGGCATTGATGTCAAAATGCGAGACATCAAGCTTCTCTTTGAGCTTATCCTTGTCAATGTGAGATCTCTGCGCAGCTGACATGTCTGTTGACATTTTGAGATTGTGAAGTTAGATGCAGAGTCGGAGGCTCGAGGATTGCCGAGACAGCTTCAGAGCAAGTGTGCGGAAGCCCTGGGCCTGTCCATCGACCGATGATGTCAATGTATGCCACCCACGCAAGCAGCCTTATTAGGACACAAAAGAACCTAGCCAAGTGGTCTTGGCGAGCATCCCCGTCTTCGGTACGCTAGTGAACCGAATTATTAAGGCGGTACCCTGTAAATGCGAGGCCACCGGGGTTTTTTGGGCGATGGAGGAAGTACTGCATTATCAGCCCTGCTGCACCTCGAAAATCCCGTCCGTGCATCGCATGACGGGACTGCATTGACCTTCTTCAATTGTGCATGTCTGAGGACGTCACGAAGGGATTGTATGTATGTACTAAGCCGACTAAGATAGGAAAAGTATGAAGAAATTCCACCAATGTTGGCGTGTTCATCAGCACGCGACAGATGGAATGGCCGGGATATTGTATGTATGTACCTCGCGCGAGCGCTTGCAGATCGGACGGCGGGGCAATCCCTGCCTGGCGGAAGTGGGATTCGCGTTCTTGCAGCAAGGCCAAGGGGCGAGGATTTCGGTTTGCGCAATCCAATTCAAGTTCCCCAGCTTGCAACCTGTCAAGTCTTCACGCAATCCAGTCGCTTTCAGCATTCGCCCTTTGCTACTCGCATCAGCCTAAGAGACAGAAATCTCGATCATTTCGCTCCAGCGGCAATTCGTCTGCATCAACCAATCGAACGCTCGCATCGTTCCACTCTAAGACGGGCGCCCTCGACACGCAGCCGCCTTTGTCCCTCGATTTCGCCCCTTCGCAAATCGCATCGCTGTCGTGACTGCACCTCCGCACCGCGATCGTTTTTTCGCTGACCAAACAATGCTTCACCACCCGAAGGATTAATACCATACAATGGACTTTTCCAGACCACGGACATCTGGCTCTGCAGCCCCGCGTCGCATCTTCACGGCCCCGGTAACCCCGGTGGCCCCGGTGGCAGCAGTATCCCCGCAGTCCACCGGCGGCTTGGTCGACACCCTCTACGACCATCCAAATGTCAAAATCATTTCCTTCACAGCAGGATCCCGCACACTCTCCGTTGGTCCGCGGACAGCAGCAGTGCCGGACATCGAGCCGGGGTCGCTTTCCTGGTCCTCTCAGCTAGAGCGGACCATTGCAGTTGGTGCGTATTTAGCGTCGACATAGGAATACCGCAGTCTGGCCGAGCATCGTAACTAACCATCAACTTGCCAGGTCCCTTTAGAATCTACCGTGCCCCCGGGTCGGTAGCTTTTCTTAGCTGCGGTTCCGCCCTGCAACCAATCCTACCGAAAAGCCAGGTGTGGTGCGTCGACGAGGGATCGAGCAAGTTTGTCTTGCAGATACGGCGACCCCAATTCTGGCGCATAGAAGTCCCCGTCGGAGAGGAGGAGGAGGTGCGCCGGGCACAGCAATTACGAGATGTCTTTGACGCCATCCTGCAGTTCGAGAAGACTGAGTGCCCGTTCAAGCGAACATTCACCGTCGAGCTCCCGGAGCGCCCGCAGACGCCGGTCAAGAAGCGACCCTGGACTCCTGCGCGGAGATCCAGCGCATCACTACCCCTGACGCCTTCCACTCCAGTCGAGATCGCCCGTTTGCACGAGGGCACACCCCGGGGGTCATTTTGCATTGCGGACTTGAGGTCGGCACTAGATGCTAGGAGGGCATTGAATGAACACGCGAGGAATCTAGAGCCGCCTACAGAGGAGCCGGTGTTGATTGAAACTGAAGGCAACGGGCTTAGCGCTAGACGGCGCAATGAGGACTCATCAAGCCCAAGTCCCAGACGAAAGAGCAGCTTGGCTGCGTCTCCGCCGCAAGTACCTCATATCAACCTTCCTCGATCGAGAACGAGGGAAGCAGGCCCAACCGCCGCGCCAACGGAGGTGGCCAGGTTCAAATCTCCCAGTGAATCTCAGGAGTCCTTCCACGGTCGAGAGTCGTGGCTGTCGGCGCCGCTCCCGCCGTCGCCTCCCTTATCAACCCCCGGGTCACCCAGGAGCTCGTCGGGTCAGCTTCAGACTCCGGTTGCGCCAGAAACGACCGATACTCACCAAGGCACGCAGGGCCACACCGTGACCTCCAAGCCCTCTCAAACATGGAGCGTCGCCACCGCCGACTCCCATCCGGAGTCTGAATACAGCGCCACAACAGCTCCCTCGTCCGTCCACGACCCAGACTGTTCTTCACCTTGTGCCCCGCTACAGCCACAGCAAACAACCACCAGCATCACCCGACAATCACCCACCGCAGCCACCGAGCCAGAAACCCCGATTAAGACCGCTGCTTCCAGCTCGAGTCTCTCCCCCTCAACCCGCGGCCGCCGGCCCCCAATCCGCCGCGCCACAACGACCTCCTCCAGCATCTCCCCCGTCCGCGCCCTATCCCCCTTACCGCCAGCAGCCAACCTCCTCACCCCGCCGCGGCGCACCTCGCAACCGACCACAACCACGCCCCGCCGCAACACAACCACGGTCCGAACACCAGGCGCAGCGGCACTCGCCGCCGTCCGCCGCCTACCCATGACCGTCTTGGCGAAGACGTGCGAGATCCTCATGTCGCCTCCGTCACATCTCATCAGTCTGATGTTGAACGTTGCGGCGCGGATTGCGGCGGGTGAGTGGAGGGGGCTGGTGTTTGGGACCGGAGAGGGCGGCGAGAGGGTCAGTGTTACGTGGGACTGGAGCGAGGATGAGGGTTGTGCGGAGGGCAGCCGGGATCGGCAGGGGTGTTATACCGCTGGCGGTCGGGAGGAGGGCGGTGGTGGTGCTGTTGGGTGGGGGTCCGGATTTGCTGGTGGTAATGCAAACGGAGATTTCTGGTTGAGGGGACGGAGGGCTAGGCCGGGGACGGGGACGGGAACCGGGATGGGGAGGAGGTTGAAGATGGCCGGTGCGTTTCCTGAAAGTGATGATGATGATGATGATGACGACGAAGACGACGACGAGGAGGAGGAGGAGGAGGAGGAAGAGGTGGGGCCGGTGGATCAGCCGGCTGGGGTGAAGGGCAAATCGGTGTCGCCTAGTCGTCGGAAGGGGTTGGAGGGTGATACTACGGCTGCTGCTGCTGCTGTTGCTGTTGTGGAGATGACGGCGACTGGTGGAAATGCTCGCTATGGTGGCGGAGAACAATCCGGGCAAGACTCGGATGCGGAGTGGGGCGTCGACTAGGAGTGCGCGCCCAATTCTTTCCGCCCATACCCGCACCCATCTTCTACCCTGCCAAGGCCTTGTCAGAACCTCGAAGGTTCCGACTTGAAAGCAATGGGTCTGCCCCTCTTACTCGCAGCGCCAGCGCTAGCGGTGGGCGCCAGATTTCTGTGAGGGATCCCTTCCTGCCTAGTCAGTCAGGATATGGTCCTGAAAGCGAGCTGTATGTTTATGATGTTGTATGATTATTGTTGACGCCCTGGTGTATATTTATTGTACATGTATTTCTACTGGCCGGAATACGATGTTTGGAGAGAGGGAAACAGGGGTGGACAGAACTGCAAACTACCGCTTGCGTTCGGCTAGTTATAGCCTGGCCCGGGTTGGGCCCTGAGGACGGGGGAATTCAACGTCTTGGGCGGGCGGGTGCGGTTTAACAGCATCACTTGGTGTACGTGGGATATGGCGGCTGATTAATGATGGCAGGGTGAAAGGGAGGCGCCAATGATCTGACCGTGGCAGACGGCGTGTAGGATGGAGCGCCTTGGTAGTTTCGAGCAGGCAAGGCTGAGGCCGAGTCCGTCATGAGGCGGGTAAATGAGATATGATAAATAATGCCTCTGTGAACAAGAGTTAGGGTGGTCTCCAACGCATGGCGGTGCTCCTCCGTCTAAGATACCGCGTCGTCAAGGGCTATTGGATTCGCGCCTTCCAGCGGCATTTTCTTGAAAGATTGCTAGGTACTATGCAATTGTGCTCAATCCTGGCCCCATGCCCAAAGAAAGACTTATGGATTATCTCCGCAACCACAATCTAGATCGGGCTACCCTGTCTCCCGAAACATGACTCCCTGAAAAGAGACAACTCTACGGAACTCCCGAGCCATCAAAGACAGTGTTTAAGTTGAGATGGCAACAGTTTCCCCTATCTCGCTGTCGGACCACTCTCTTTCGGACCCCCCGCGGCCCGCAGTTTACCTCCTAAAATCGACACTTGCCCGCGCACTGTCCATACTAGGCCGCACCGAGGAGCTCGAGCTCCGGCGTCTCCGCGCGCGCTGCTCCGAGGGATCAGAAGGGTGGAGGCCGCTCGATTT
Organism: Chaetomiaceae sp. B2702; assembly: GCA_023628455.1. Taxonomy (NCBI): domain Eukaryota; kingdom Fungi; phylum Ascomycota; class Sordariomycetes; order Sordariales; family Chaetomiaceae; species Chaetomiaceae sp. B2702. The sequence continues at coordinate 209,926 of JAMAKP010000007.1, read as the reverse complement.
GGCAAAGAGATTCAGGATATCCGTCATGGACACCACGCCGGTCAGGCGGCCGGATAATCTGGCCCCTGGCAGCCCACTTGGCATAACGCTTGTCGTAAAACCCTGATTTGGAAGGGGAGACTGCGGCGCCGATGCGTTGGCCGGCGAAGGGATGATAACGGTGCTTGACGGAGGGGGGCTGGCCACACCGGCCCCTGAAGGGGGCAGAGGTCCGGCTGGGTGGCTCGGCTGAAGCAGGGGCGTCGCTGGTGCGCTCGGAGAGGGCGAGGCGGACTCAACCACCCACATGCGGTGAGACCGGGTTGCAACGAGCTTGGCCACCGTGTGGCCGAGAGTCGAGTAGGGGTTGACGTGGAAGACAGGGAACGAATCACGCCCGTGCTCCATTCCGCGCTCCGAAAGAATCACGCTGATGAAGTTCATGCACGTGTTATTAAGGAGCGGCAAGCTGGCTGCGTTCGTCAGATGTTTGACGTCGGCAGTTGAGATGTTGCCCACAACGTTCAACCCCTGGTCCACGACAGCCACGGACGTCAATCCTTCGTTGTGCATCAGCAAGAGAGCATCGGTGAGAGGGGAGTCGAGGCTACGGCATACGCGGTCAGCAACAAACCAACTGAATACGGGGGCTTGGGTGCTCACTTGATGGCAATGATCTGGTGTGTGCCAATCTGTAGATCCCGGAGGAGGCACCCGTAGAGTCTCTCGATCGCCGGGAAGTTGACCGCCTCGTTCCAAAAAAACTCGACGAGGCGCAACTGGCTTAGAACGCCGACTACTTCGCCGGCCTGGTTGACGATTATGATTCGGTGAATCCCGCTTCCGAACGCCTCCATGGCCTTGTCAAGAGTTGCATCTGCGGGCAGGGCCACCAAGTCCTCTTTTCGGGAGAGCAATTGGATCTCTCGTAGAGGAATGGCCTCCTGAGCCTGCGCCTTCTTTGAGATATCGGCATACAAGGCAACCTGTTCCTCGTCGGGCTTTGCGAGGCCCACAACCACCAGCAGGTAGGCATTCAGGTCACTGTAGTCGAACGTGCAGACGGCCGCTCTGGACGACGAGGTCTCGCGCACGAGAACAACATTGGTCGGGTTTTGCTTGAGAAGCAGCTAAACAGCAGGGCTTGTTAATCACTAGCAGGCGGCAGACAGTAGATCGTTATGGCAAGCATACCATGGTGGCATCCTGGACGCTGAGGTCCAGTTCAGCCCACCTTACGTCCTCGGGCACCACGAGCTCTCCGACGGCAATATCCCGCCAGTCTCTCCCCGCATAGCGGGGGTTTGGATGTCTGTTGGTTGGCGGGTGGTTCATGAGCTCCAGAAGCGCCTGCTGCGTGAAGGACGGGTTTCGCTGGTTGCGCGGGGACGGCGGGGGGTATCTCTGGTTCTCGGCGAAGCTCTGCCGATGCGCAGCGATATGAGTGGGCTTGTGAGTGCTGGACTGGGAGTTATTCCTCTCCATGGGCGACGAAGCCGTCGCCCCCAGCGAGCTGATCGAGAGGCTCGTCGGGTTGCCCGCGGCGGCGCTCCCCCCCGCGCTCTTCGCGGTGGAGTCCGTATCCATTGTGAAGTGCTGTCTACCTGATCCTTGGGTCGAGGAATTGGTGAGGTCACACTAACCTAATTCGCCGGGGCTCGAAATTTTAGAGGCGTAGGTAATCCGGGCGGAAATGGCCGACTTGGGGCGAAGAAGGTCAAGGCGAAAGAAGGCGCACACGGCGCTGTGTAGGTAGGACGTTCGATTGCAGGGATGAGCAGTGACGGAGCTCGACCAGGAGCAATGCGGGGTTGCTGAGCTACGGGCCGTGTCATTTGAGCGAAGGTATTTACATAGAGCCACGAATGAATGCAATGAGCCAAACACCTGATGAGTGCAAACCAAACTCGAATTATCCAACACGAGCATTCCGAAATCGACACGTTATAAATCAGCAGAATCGGTACATAGCTCCTTGCAAGGTTCATAATTGAGGCGTCCCAGAACCCAAGCGAGATCAAGAAGACGCGGAGAGTCACGCCGATAATAACTCAACATTGGGTTAGCACAAGCGAGCTGCTTGCTAGTTACCTTGACACTTGGAAGCTCCGGCAGCTGATCTGATCGACAGGGATTGACCCCACCTTGTTTTGAACCTTCTGGGTAGGGAATCTGTAATGCATCTGCCTAGGAGGTGCCTTTTATGTGCTGGAGATACCTACCTACCTAGTTACCTACCAACTTTCTTGAGATATTCATCGTTTTGTTCCTACACATGCATACGGCAAAATGCTGCTGAGTGGGGGGTTGACCATCAAAGACACTCCAAATCAAGCTTCGGACGGAGCCTCCAGCTACAGGCGGATCAGTCTAATAATTGGCCTCTCTACACGTGTATGAGCAACCCAGACCAGAAGAGAGTTCTATCATACCTTATTAGGCGACCTACGGGCGGTTTTGTTCTTCCCGAACAAAAAGGAAGCGTCCGCAGCCTCTGGAGCTGAACTCCTCGAACCTGCAACTTACTGGTCTTGAAAGAACCAAAACCTTTATGCAGGGAAGGTTCTCCCTTGTTATCCATTTTGTGGGTCTGTGCACACTGTAAAAATTGTCGACCAGACGTACTGTAAGTGAGCGACAATACGCACTGTCCTGCGCAAAGACCCAAAAGACACTGCCCCTCCCCCACCCAAAGATTTAGACCAATAAAAAAAAAGTATTCGGACCATTTTCGCTCCCCTCCTTCACACGCACGCCAAAAGCCCCCCCTCCTGCGACTCGTTCCATTTCTCAACAACACGCTGCCCGCCGGGATTATTTTTTCTCGCGGCACTCGGCGCCCGACGCGTTATCTGCATCGAATTTCGCTACACGACAAAACGCCGCAGCTTACAGACGTGATCCATCGAATTGTCTGTCATACTGTCCATCTGGCGCTGCCCGACGCTCACTTCACCCCACTACCATAGTAGGCTCGGGTAGCAAGGGTCAACGATCAGTGCCCCCCCCCCAAGGCAGCGACAGTTTGACCGGGGCTTCGAATTACGTTCCGCAACAGCCCCAACGACTATACCTTCCGACCGCGTCTTGCATTCTCCAAGTTACATTTTTGACGGCAGCGTCCTGGTCAAGATGTCGCTCTTGCCGGCGGAGATCAGCGCCCAGCTGGTTCAGCTACTCGAAAGGCTCCAGTCGGCTGACAACAATATCCGCTCGCAGGCCGAGGACCACCTTCAAAATCAGTGGACTAGCCAGCGGCCCGACTTTCTCTTGATGGGCCTGGTCGAACAGATCGCCACCTCCACCAACCCAACCGTAGGTCGCTCAGCTTCCCCGACCCGAAGCCGCGTTGGTGCTGACCCTCCGCCCATCAGTCACGGTCCTTCTCCGCAGTCATTTTCCGCCGGATAGCTTCCAAAACCCGGAAGATCGGCAACTCGGACAATGTCGACATGTTTATTTCCCTCGATAAGGAGCAAGGCAGTATCATCCGTGGGAAGCTCCTGGAAACCCTAGTCACCGAGAGCGACAAGGCTGTCCGGAACAAGATCAGCGATGCCGTCGCTGAGCTTGCCAGGCAATACTATGAGAGCAGTGCGTAGCTGAACAGAGTGCTCGACGGTCTTGTAACCAAGGCGCTGACATTCTCCCAGATGGCTCATGGCCAGAGCTGCTCCAGGTTCTCTTCCAACTTAGCCAGGCGCCAGATCCCGGGACGCGAGAGACGGCGTTCCGTGTCTTTACGACGACGCCGGGCATCATCGAGAAGCAACACGAGGATGCCGTGGCCCAGGCATTTGCGCAGGCATTCAAGGACGAGTCCGTCGCGGTATGAATGATGCCCAAGAGTTTTGTGGCCTGGGGATGCTGACTCGACTTGAAGGTTCGCCTCGCTGCCATGGAGGCTTTTGCTGCCTTCTTCCGCAGCTTAGGCAAGAAAAGCCGACCCAAGTATCACGTTCTTCTCCCCGAAGTTCTCAACATCCTCCCTCCCATCAAGGACTCTCAAGACTCGGAGGATCTCAGCAAGGCTCTCGTCGCTCTCATCGACCTCGCTGAGGGAGCGCCCAAGATGTTCAGGCCCGTCTTCAACGTGCTGGTTCTGTTCTGCATCTCCGTGATCCAGGACAAGGAGCTCAGCGATGTCTGCCGGCAAAACGCCTTGGAACTCATGGCCACGTTCGCTGATTATGCGCCGTCCATGTGCAAGACCGATTCCAATTATACCAACGACATGATCACCCAATGCCTCAGTTTGATGACCGACTTGGGCGAGGACGACGATGACGCGGCCGAATGGCTCGCGGCGGACGATCTCGACGACATCGAGAGCGACCAAAACCACGTCGCCGGCGAGCATTGCATGGATCGTCTCGCCAACAAGCTGGGTGGCTTGATCATCCTGCAGCCAACCTTCAACTGGCTGCCCCGCATGTTGAGTTCTCCCGCGTGGAGGGACCGCCATGCTGCGCTCATGGCGATATCCGCCATCTCGGAGGGCTGCCGGGACCAGATGATTGGTGAACTGAAGCAGGTTCTCGAGCTGGTCGTTCCTGCGCTGAAGGACCCCCATCCCCGTGTCCGGTGGGCCGGCTGCAATGCGCTGGGTCAAATGAGCACCGACTTTGCGCCTACGATGCAGAAAGAGTATTATAATACGGTCCTCTCGGCCATTGTCCCGGTTCTCGACTCGCCAGAGGCCCGGGTCAAGTCTCACGCCGCCGCTGCGCTGGTCAATTTTTGCGAGGAGGCCGAAAAGAGCGTGCTCGAACCCTATCTCGACGGCCTATTGACTGCTCTCTACCAGCTTCTTCAAAACGAGAAGAGATACGTCCAAGAGCAGGCCTTGTCCACGATCGCGACCATCGCCGATGCGGCAGAGCAAGCGTTCTCTCGGTACTACGACACTCTGATGCCTCTTTTGGTCAGTGTTCTGGGTCGTGAGAACGACAAGGAGTACCGACTGCTCCGAGCAAAGGCGATGGAATGCGCGACTCTAATTGCGCTCGCTGTTGGCGCTCCGCGTCTCGGCGGAGACGCCGCGATGCTCGTCCAGTTGTTGGGGAGCATCCAGGATAGTGTCCAGGACCCAGATGACCCGCAGGCGCAGTACCTGATGCACTGCTGGGGCAGAATGTGCCGCGTCATGGGCAAGTCATTCCTCCCATACCTGTCCAAAGTCATGCCACCCCTTCTTGAGCTGGCCAGCGCCAAAGCCGACATTCAGCTTCTGGACGACGATGAGCAGATTGAGAAGTTTCAGCAAGAAGACGGCTGGGAATTGGTGCCACTCCGCGGTAAGACCATCGGCATCAAGACCAGCTCGATGGACGACAAGCACATGGCGATTGAACTTCTGGTGGTATATGCCCAGGTGCTCGAGGAAGACTTTGCTCCGCACGCGGATGAAATCATGGAGAAGATCGCTCTGCCTGGTCTTGCATTTTTCTTCCATGACCCCGTCCGGTTCGTGTCAGCCAAGCTTGTCCCCCAGTTGCTCAGCTGTGTTAAAAAAGCATACGGCCCACAATCCGAACAGCTCGCGAGTCTGTGGGGCAAGACGGCCGACAAGCTCCTCGAGGTGCTCACGGCCGAACCGGCTGTTGATACGCTCGCCGAGATGTACCAGTGTTTCTACGAGGCAGTCGAGGTTATCGCTCGGCCCTGCCTCACGGACGCACACCTGAGCAGGTTCATCGAGGGCGTCAACTCCACGCTGGAGGATTACAAAGACCGTGTCAGCCAGCGCGAGGAGGAGCGACAAGGCGCGACCGCGGAAGATGCCGAGGACGAGCAAGAAGAGTTGCTCATGGCCATCGAGGACGATCAGACGCTCCTCTCCGACATGAACAAAGCGTTCCACTGCGTCTTCAAGTATCATGGCGCAAACTTTCTCCGTCATTGGGAGCACCTACTCCCGACTTACCAAGGGTTCCTCAAGTCGGAAGATCCGACGCAGCGGCAGTGGGGGCTGTGCATCATGGACGATGTGCTAGAGTACTGCGGCCCTCAAAGCAGCCAATATGCCAACTACATTACTCAGCCGCTACTTCAGGGGTGCCAGGACCCGTCTCCAGCCATTCGCCAGGCGGCCACTTATGGCATTGGTGTGGCGGCTCGCCACGGCGGCGATGCTTGGTCGGCGTTCCTTGGAGGAGCCGTATCGTTCCTCTTCGAAGTTATGCGAGTTCCAGATGCGCGCAACGAGGACAATGTGTACGCGACAGAAAATGCGTGCGCCGCCATTGCCAAAATCTTACATTTCAATGCTTCGGCCGTCAGCCAGCCCGACCAGGTCATTGCCGAATGGATCAACACGCTGCCGATCACCAACGACGAGGAGGCGGCACCGTACGCGTATCTCTATCTAGCGGAGCTCATCAGCAAGTGAGTTTTTTGCCCTCCATCAACTTCTTGATGAAGCAGGCTCAGCTAACCAATTACAGGCAACACCCAGCCGTCACATCACAGGCCCCCCGGCTATTCGTGTTTGTTGCGCAGGCTCTAGAGGCCGAGGCCCTAAGCGGACAGAATGCTGCGCGCGTTGTGGCGGCGACAAAAGTCCTTTTGGAAGGGACCAACACGGACGTCTCGCCGCTGCTGCAACAGTTCTCGCCAGAGGCACAGCACGTTATCCGGGCGCACTTTCTTTAGGGTCGATTTGGCAGAAGACAATGTGCGCGCATGTTAGAGACCAAGCTGATGGATCTTGGGATATGGAAGACCGCCGAGCGGATGAAGCGGCAGGCTTACTTGGAGACGGTGGGTCATGCCGATATCCTCGGGTGTTTTAAATGGGACAGCCAATGGTCAAAGCGACGGCAGGCAAGGTTGTGAGGGTGGATGATACCATCTGTTGCTTGACTCGAGCAGCGGAAGACACGGCAATGCCGCCAACAATCAGTGGGATTGCTTCCATTATTTGCAAAGTAAGGACTAAGAGAGAAAAGCAAAAAAATAATGAAAGATTTGTTGACAACTTGTTCTCCTACGAAGACGCCCCGGAGAATACCTAGCAAATCGTTGAGCCGGGCAACATCATGTGAGACAGTTGCCAACATCAAGGCACTTTCAATTTTCAAATGTGTCGACGATCAATACGCATGTAAGGTAGATGAATTTCTCAACGCTGGCGTCCACTACAGATCTCAATCCATTCAAATCAGGTGTGTCCTGGTTTGCCACCGCATTCCCAAAGCACAAACAAAGCCTTTCTATGTCATGAGAGTACGGTCCTTTTCTTTAGATTCGGCTGCGGCGGGCTAGAAGAGGTTTGGCGGCAAGGACGAATTCAAGAATAGCAGACTGCATGAGTGCTTCCTTTAATCTTTTAATCTGGGGTCCTTTTAGTTACGCCAACAAGAACTTCATTTCTGTCTCCGTCTCTCAACACGCCTACCCACCCGCCCAACCATATCATTTATCATTGACATGCTAACCTGACCGACCAACAAACCCCTCAACCCACCCAAAACCTTTCCGTCTATCTATCTTTAGGCCCCTTTCCGGCTCCCATTTTATATCCTTCGTCACGCCCCCCCAAAACAACAACAACAACAACAACAGCACCAGCAGTCTAGTCGCCGGCTTTCAACCCATTAATTACCGATGTTTATCAAACTGCCGACTGATTTCAAACATGCTCTCGGGCCACCAGTCCCGGTCCCGATTCCACAACAGACACGCACCAGTACTGGTACTGCTACACGCACTCTGCCAGTGCCAGTGGCGACTGGCCCGGCCATGGCGGTGTTGGCGGGGTTGGCGGGGTTGGCGGACGGAGACGATGCGGCCCAGTTCCCAGGCGCCGATGCCGCCGATCCACCAGACGTTGTCGAGCAGGAGGACCAGCACGAGCCAGTGCGCAAAGATTTCGATTGCGAGTTGGCGGGTTATGCTGGGCTCCGGCTGTGGTTCGCGTTGGGCCGGGTTTTGGCTGCCGGTGCTGTCACTGCTGTGGGGGGTTGATGAGGCGGGGGATGGTGAGAAGGACGGCGGCGGGGACGGCGAGGCCTCGGTCGTCTGGATCAGGCTGGTCATGTCTTCGACTAGGTCGAGGTAGGCGGTGGGGACCTTGTGGACAAAGGCCATGATTGTTCGGCGGGGGAGGGCGGACGGGACCATGGAGGATATGCTGGCTGCGTAGCGCCGCAGCCAGGGGGAGATTTCGGTGAGGCGGCCCATGCCCATTGTGTCAATCTCAAGGCTAGGATCGAGGAGGGAAGCGGCGTGGCGGCCTGATATGTTCGGATTGTCAGGCGGCGAGGTGGTGGGACTTGTAGGAGAGAGGAGTGTGTTGGCGACGATGTTGTTCAGGATGGCCAGGGCGGTGAAGCAGGCTTGGAGTTCGGGGTTGGTGTGGGGTTCGTTGTTGCTCGACTGAGTGATGACGATGGCTTGTGCCTCGCTGGCTTTTTCGCCGAGTCTTGCCAGTGCAGGTCCTATAGTGGCGGCCAAGATGGGACCCAGGGGGTGGGTTATAATTGTGCAGGCTCTCGGCTGCTCGAGGGTGGCTGGAGGCGGCGGCATCCCGTATTCGTACTGGATAAAAGAGTCGCTGGGTGAGCCGGTGGCCGGGCTAAGCTGTGGCGTGTTATTGTTGAGCAGGCCGGCGTAAGCGAGGCGGGCGGCGCGGAAGAGACTCATCCACTGAGGATGCCCGGGCATCATCAAATCGCCGCACAGGGATTGGTCAGGGCCAACAGAGGTTGCCGTTTTTGCCAGCCAGATGCGGGCGCAGTGGCTCGCCGACCCGTACATGCCCATCATTGCTGCGTTTGCAAGGACATGGTCAAAGTTCTTGACCTCGTGGAGCGTCGCTTGGATCTCACGCAGCGACTCTAGGTGGCATTGGTGTGCCAGTGACAAAAGCTCGATGACTCGGCCACGACCTAACTCTTCGACGTCTTGATAGGATGATGAAGACGGGCTGTTGATGATATCACAGCACTTGCACACTGCGGCCAGTGCCAGCACAGATCTCATGAGAGGCTTGCTCTGGCAGGCTAACTTGGGGATGCCGACCCGCAGGGCGTATTGGTCCTGGTCGCCGACGGCCGGGTCCCGATCCCTGCTGGTATGCTCGAGATAGTGCTGAAACAGCTCGAGTTCTGTGGGCGCAAGCGTCTGCGCTAGCCAAGAGAAGTCCAAGTCGAGTGGCCCCGAGTCTCCCCAGCGGTCCGAGTCCTTCGGCTCCTTCTTTTTGCGGTATTGGCAAACCAGGTTCATCTTCTCGCACCTGGAGCACCGCGGCATGAGTTCGTCACACTGCAGGGCACGCCGCCATCGCCGCGTACGAATTAGAGACATCATTTCTCACCGGCTCGGCAGTCGTGAGAGGGGGGGTCGGTATGGTGCCTTACCTTGATTCTGCGCGCTTTGCATTTCGTACAGCCATATCTAGACTTCCTATGCGACCTGCGCGTCTTGTTACGCTCGGTGCTACTCCTTCCGGAGCCAGCTGTGTCGTCGGCCCCGTCCATGTCACTGATTCAATACTCCACCGGTCTCTAGGCCCTGGGGCTCGATGTGCGGGACTGCGGGTCAGGCAGCGCGAGCCTGGAAAGGGAATATAGATAGACGCAGCAGATGCTAGATACTGCATAATGGTAGTCATACGAATATACGATGCGAACGCCGGGCCTTGGTCATTTTCAATCCCCATCCTCACATCGTCGCCAATACAAAATTAGTAAGCTCCATGTCGTTGAATGACTCCGTTACCGCCGGTCTGGGAGAGAGTGAGCTTGTACTGTACATATTGGTGCTACGTCGTGTCAGCTGCGCCTGGTGCTTGGCCGCTTGGCATCAGACTCAGACCGCCTCCTCTTATCGCTGGCTGTGTATCTTCCGTAATCATTCTTCCCAGTTAGGCCTCGACCGCGGGAAAAAAAAACCTGCGAGTTGCGACTGCCCGTCTTTGACAAATTGCTGCCAAGAGAACCAGGAACAAGCTTCCGAGTGAGGCATAACTGATCTGTAATGGTGCGCGGGTCTGACCGGGGGAGCGGGGCTGAGGAGAGACCTGGCCGGAGTTAGCCGGGTCTTATGCGAGTGCGTATTCGCGAATCACGCTATGGCACGAATACGCTCACTAACGATCGAATGAAGAGTGAGTAATACACGGGGCATCACCAATGGAGCCTTGTCTGTCTAGCATCGGCCATAGATCACTTGCTCCATTCTAGTCCAAAAACACATGCATCCTGACGCGCCAATAACTAGTTTGCGCATGCGCCACCGATTCCCATGATGGAAAAAGCAGGTACGCGCTTCATTTGCCATCATGGGCCTGAATACGCCTTGTGGCTGTGACTTGCGATGTTCGCCGAGTTGAATCCACGGTAGATTTTATGGATAGTTTAGACTCTCTCTGGAGTTGGTATAAATACGCAAGTTATTATCTCCAAGCGTCACCGGCAGATGTGTCTCGAAAGTGATTATTAGACTTCCGAGAGTCCTCACCTTCTCGCCGCAGAACGCAGAACGGAAAACGCAACCACCTGTCCCAGAAGCCATGAAGCCTATCAGTTTGTTTGTTAACGCAGGTCTCTTGAGTCTTGTCGCTGGCTCGCGCGGCCGGGAGCCGAAAGGCCATCAGTACCAACGTCAGCCGAGGGATAGTCAGTCTCGCGGGCATCTTGCTTCTCTCTTCTTACCTATGAAACTACTAACACACCACGGCAGGTCGATCGCCTTGTCCCGGCCTCAATGCCCTGGCAAACCATGGCTTTCTGCCTCGCTCGGGGAAGGACATTGATCTGGCCACGCTCCGCTCCGCCGTGGCCGGCGCGTACAATTACGAGCCCACCAGTTTCGACGGGCCATTCAATGACGCCATCAACTTCAATCTCTCGACGTCGGGGAACAGCTCGACGTTCCACCTTGCTGACCTGGCGAAGCATGACGCCATCGAGTTCGACGGGTCTCTGTCGCGAAACGATTTTTTCTCTGGCGACAATCTGCACTTCGATCGTGCCATCTGGGAGACGGTCGCCAAGAGCCTGGATCTCTACAAAACCGGGCCCTCCGAAACGGTCAAATACGTGACCGTGGAGGCAGCGGCGAAGGCCCGGGCTGCGCGGGTGAAGGACGCTATGCGAATCAATAAAAGCTTCAACGCCTCCAAGGCGCAAATTGAGGGCAGCCCGGGAACGACGGCCCTCTACTTGACCACCCTGTGGGATAGTAGAATAGATGCCGCGCCGAAAACATGGATCAGGGCTTTCTTTGGTGAGTCTCTCTGCGCACCCCTAGCTCTCTCCCTTGCAGTCCCAATGAATGAATGGTGGCGAGTGCTGATGACCGAATAGAGGAGGAGCGCATCCCATATCGCGAGGGGTATAACCCCAAGACACAAAAGACAGGCGGGGACATTGGTGCCATGTTCCAAAGGGTGACCGCGGTGGACACTTCCGCCTGTTAATGCACGCGGAATACCTGAGATGACCAAGTCTTGGCCAGAGAGCATCGCTTTGTACGTAGCTTACATGTATAAATATTACTGGTCGACATGGCAGTAAACGTGTTTCTTTGATGGCAACTTGATGGCATCAGTCTTCGGTTGTTTTGAATCGGGAAAGAGATAGAGAGACACCAAATACTGCATTAGTGATATGGAACTTATGGGTTAGTTGCAGCAGACATCAGGCCATTATCAATCTTTCTTGGTTAGCTTGACGGGGCCTGTTATTGCCGGCTGGACACCCCTCCCCCCCCCCCCAAAAAAAACCCCCCCCGTGCTATCCAGAGCGGGGCAGCCGTTGTCCGGCTGAGGGTCTAGACCCTGACGGGCGGCAGTGGAGAAATTACGCAGTAAGCTACGCTACGTAGGGAACCAAGAGCCGATCCCGCGACCTCTTTAGCAGGCGATGGATGGCATTTGGAAAGTCCACTAGTTGATGACATCTGCAGCCCCGGGCATATCGGGTGGCACATTGTCATTCTCAATTCGTTGGACCGTCCCTTATTTCTATTGTGGCATCAATCCCGCAGAGGTACTGTACAGTACTACGGATACCACCTGGGAGGGCAGGCCACGGCGATCCTGTGCTTCTTTGGCGACGGCTCGACACGCGTTGCCCCGCTCCAATCCCAGCACGCTGCTGCTTCAATCCCAGCAAGCTGGGCGCCTTTTTAGATGGGAAAAAGTAAAATACCGGTGAGTGCTGGCCACATTCCCATGTCCAATCTCCCGCAGCCATCCATCCTAGTCTCGATCAGGCGCATGTGGTGCAACATCCATCCGCCGCTAGCAGCTTTCAGTTGGAGTTAGGCCTGCCGCCCATCAACGCCCCATTTCTGTTTCTCGTGGCGACTGCTCCGGTTCCAATCGGCGACTAATTGCCCAAAAAAAAAAGAATGACCCGCACACACAGCCAGAGAATTCCCACCCTCCCGCTTTCCCACACTCCGACTCGGACGAACACTAATCTCGATCGCCCCCAGGCCCTCGATCCGTTGTCCACCCCCGTGTCATCCCACAACCGCGAAGCCGCACTCGCGAGGCCCCTGTGACGACGAACACAAAACATCAATCCAATTCACCCTCGGGACAATGGGGGCTAGCCGTACCCGTGGCCGCTAAACATAAAGATAATGCTCATATCACCCCTCGAGCGACGACGATCAATGCCACCAGGATGAACAACAACTTCTACACCCCGCCGGTGTCCGCAGAGGAAACTCGGCAGCGGTTGGCGATGCAACAAAATGGGCAACAAGGCCTCGGCCAGGGCCAAGGCCAGGATATCGGAATGGTCAATGCGGCGAACCTTGGAGCACTTGATATGCCACCCCTTGTCAGCATGGAAGCGATGCCGCTGGCTGCAGGCGAGTCAATCGACGACATCGTCGACCAGAACAGTCGCGAGTTCCAACGGAGACGGAGCGTTCCCCACCTCTTTGCGGACCCGCTCTCGGAGCAGGCCGTCGACCGGCGTATGTCGATGATGGACTTTGACGATGCCAGCCACTCCCTCCAAGGATTCTCGTACGGTTTCCCGAACAATGGCACCTTACCCCCCGGCACCTCTGTCGCCTTCCCACAGCAGGGTCTCATGACAATGCCTGGTCACACAGACTTTAGCACGCTCCCTTCCAGTACGCTCGATATGGGCGATTTTTCCACCATGGACAGCCTCTTCACCTCGCCGGGTCTGCAGAGTCAGTATCCATCTACTGCTCTCGACGCAGTCGGCACGGGGTTTCCCATGGATATGGCCGTCGAGAGCGGCGCCTTGAACGTGCCCAGTGTCAGCCCGATCGCTGGGTTCGCGGTTGGGGAGAGTGGCGCCATAATGAGAGCCGGTGAAACCTTTGGCAACACGGCCGCCCCCCAAGCTACCGCCAACCAAATCCCCAATACAGGGTTGAGCCAGTTTCAACCAAACATGTCGCGCTCTAACCCATTTGATGTAAATCTATCTGCATTCGTACGGTCATCGGCATCATCGGCACCCCGAACCATGTCCCAGTCGAGCGCCGGCCGGTCGAGTATTGTCGCCGGAACCCCGGCCTCAACAGCCGGAACCTCTGCCGGCGGCCCCCTCCCGGCTGGTCTTGGCTCACGGGACTCCAAGAAGGATGTCTACTCCAAGAGCGGCTTCGACATGCTCCGAGCCTTGTACTACGTCGCGACGAGGAAAAACCCCACCGTCGAGATTGGCGCCGTCGACCTATCGTGCGCCTTCGTCGTCTGCGACGTGACGCTCCCGGATTGTCCCATCGTCTACGTGTCGGACAATTTCCAGAATCTGACAGGCTACAACCGGCACGAGATCCTCGGGCAGAACTGCCGCTTCCTACAGAGTCCAGATGGCAAGGTCGAGATTGGCTCGAGGCGCGAGTTTGTGGCCAACGATGCCGTCTTCAAATTGAAGAATGCAGTTGCGGAGGGGAGGGAGATCCAGCAGAGCTTGATCAATTACCGCAAGGGCGGCATGCCGTTCCTGAACCTGTTGACCATGATCCCGATCCCCTGGGACAGCGATGACATCAGGTACTGCATCGGTTTCCAGATCGACATCGTCGAGTGTGCCGACGCCATCTCCGGGCAGGGAGCAGGAAGCATGCAAATCAATTATAGACGCAGCGACATGGGCCAGGATTTTTGGACACCGCCACACACTACGCAATGGGAGCCAGAAAGCGGCCAAACACTGGGCGTTGACGAAGTATCCACGCTCATCCAGCAATACAACCCAAAGGCTCCCCCGTCCGAATGGCACAAACAGTCCTGGGACAAGATGCTTCTCGAGAACGCCGACGACGTCATCCACGTACTCTCTCTCAAGGGGCTATTTCTCTACGTCTCGCCGGCTTGCAAGAAGACGCTCGAGTACGACCCTAAGGACCTCGTTGGTACCTCGCTGTCTGCCATCTGCCACCCCTCGGACATCGTCCCTGTCACGCGCGAGCTCAAGGACGCACAGCCAAATTCGTCGGTCAATATCGCCTTCCGGATCCGCCGCAAACACTCCGGGTACATGTGGCTCGAGAGCCACGGCACGCTCTTCTACGAGCAGACCAAGGGCCGCAAGTACATCATCCTTGTCGGTCGCAAACGCCCCGTTTTTGCCCTCCGCCGCCGCGACGTCGAGGCCTACGCCGGCGGTATCGCTGTCGGCGGCGACAGCGAGATCTGGTCCAAGATCTCCACCTCGGGCATGTTCCTGTATGTCTCGTCTAGCGCCAAGTCGCTGCTCGACTTAGCGCCGCGCGATCTGGAGGGTACGAGCATGCAGGAACTGATGAAGAAGGAATCGCGCGCCGAGTTTGGTCGCGTGGTTGAGAAGGCGAGGAAGGGCGCGGTGGCCGTGTTCAGGCATGAGTTCTTGCATAAACGGGGCCAGTTGATCCCCGCGCAGACGGTGTTTTACCCTGGCGATGGCGGGTCGGCGGCTCGGGGGAAGCCGAGTTTCTTGATTGCGCAGACGAGGTTAGTGAAAGGGGCTGGTAGGGTTATTGCGGTGGGGAAGTCAAGCGCCAACGGGCCGATCAAAATCACGGGGGAACGTGGTGGTTGGTTGGCCGAGGACCTGATGAGTGGTGTGGTGATGGGGGACAACAACGCCCAACTGTCGGCGCCCCTGCCCATGCGAGCAACGTACCCGGATTCGGCGACGGAGGATGAGCAGGAAGATGACGACGTCTTTGCAGAACTGAAGACGACGAGGTGTGCGTCGTGGCAGTATGAGCTGAGGCAGATGGCGAAGGTCAACCGGCTCCTGGGCGAAGAGCTCTCGCAGCTTCAGGCTAACAGGAAGAAGCGGAAGCGGAGAAAGGGCGGTGGTAGCGCGTCTGGTGCCGGGGGCAGTGGGGGCAATGCAGTCAGGGACTGTGCCAATTGTCATAGGCAGGACACGCCGGAGTGGAGGAGGGGACCCAGCGGGAATCGCGATCTGTGCAATAGCTGCGGGTTGAGGTGGGCCAAGCAGGTATGTTCTTGCTCTCCAGATTCCTCTCCATCCACACCAACCCCTCTTGTTTTCCCTCTCTTTTCCTCCTTTTTCCACATACAGGGTAATGTTATTAACGACAACCAAAACAGACCGGCAAAGTCACCCCGAGGAACACGTCCCGCGCCAACAGCGATACCAGCGCCGCCAGCAAGAGGGCCAGTGTCAGCACGGCGAGCACCAACTCCCCCGTCGAGGCGTCGCCGTTGAGACGGGAAGTGTCGGCGGATGCTGCCGGTGTTGGGTCAGCGGGCGGCATGGTGGAGAGCGGCAGTTTTGGTGAGGGGAGTGGTGGTGGTGCTATGGAGATGGGGCCGATTCGGGAGGAGTAGATATCATCTCTCTCCTTTCATTCTTCTTGCTTTGGCTGTCTTGTCGGGGTGAGTTCTGGCTCTCCCTCTCGCGCTGTGATGTTGAGTATTGACTCTTCTTCTACAGCGGCTAACTACCCTGCGATTCTCTGTTTTGTCCCTACTGGCTTGGTTGGATAGCTAGGGTTATGTCGTTTTTGTTCTCTGGATGCGGGCATGCTGAGGGGAATAGGGAGAGCATGCAACGAGTTGCCGGTCATGGAATAGATGGTGTGGTGTGTGACGGATTCACGACATCCCCACAACGCTTCTTCTGCTATTTTTTTTCTTTTCTTTTCGTGGTTCATAGTAGGGACTGATGATCATGTTTTACGGTCTCAATATCGTTTTCGGTTGGGCGGTATTCCTGGATCATGGCGCGAGCGGCTGGGGGTTTGGACTCATGGGGTTCATCCATAGGGATTACATCAGGACGGTTCATGGGCTTATGAATGGGTTCGATCTGTATACCCCCCAGCTGGTCTGGACCCGGATTTGTGTCTTTGCTGGTTGGTGGGCGTGGCTTGTTGTCCAAAGGCACACTCAGATAGATGCAAAAAAAATGTGCCAGCGCGAGGTGTTTCAAGAAGCGTCTATGTAGTGGTCTATGTGGTGGTCCATGTGGTGGTCCATGTGGTGGTCCATGTGGTGGTCTGCGAACTAGGGGCTGGCAGTTCAGGGGACTGTACTATACTACATACATACAGTGGCCGCTGCCCTGTGTCGTCGTCGTCGTGCTGACTTGTTTCTCCGCCATTCGACATGATCATGGCTCGAGGGGGTATGTTTACGCTGGCGCTGACATCATCTCGCCTCGTGCAGGATACAGCGACCCCCGGGCCGTTCTTGTTTGTTCTTTGTTTCCCGGTCACGAGGAGCATCACGCGGCCGACGAGTAACAGTGTAACACACAACGCGAACAAACAACAAACGCGGCATTCGGACGGGGGGTCTTTAGTTCTTGCGACCCGCCGGTTCGGGAAGACAGGGGCGGCATGAAACACGCACAGACGAGGGGCGGAGATAATGTGTCCCACTATCGGTCAGGGGTAGCACATGCAGGAGCCGCCTAAGCCTCGATGGGGTCGCCAACTTCAAAGAAATGGAACTTTGAGACGGAACCAACGGGGTGTCGAGACGACCTTTGACAACAAACTCGACACATGGCCGGGGAAAAAGGACCTAAACTCCCCCATTGCTTTTGGCCCGAGTCCATAATAATACAGTACAACGACAACAACAACAACAAACACCAAGAAGTTGCACTCTACCTGCATAATAACCAGTGTCGTGCGATGGCCGGATCCATATCCCATGCCCGTGGGGCGCTGGCATCGGCGAGATCAGAGAATCCTACGTCAGTGTGATTGGATGCTGGGCGCTGCTGGACTTGCAGCCAGGCAGCAGAATTCTTTTGGAGCTCAAATCCTACCCTCATCTAACACCGCCTAATAATAATAAGGGAACCAAGCTAATGTGCAGCGAACGCGGGCTTGGTTGGCATGCACGTCTGTGACGTGATCAAGAAAGCCACACGGGTCGGGCTGAGAGGGACGCCCATGTTACATACATACGGAGTAGTACATACACACATACCTGCCGGCAGAGGGCTTGTGACGAGGTTGTGACGGGGATTGAGAACCCAGCGGCTGATGAAGCGGCACCAGGGGCGGCGAGTGTGGTGAACAAAGACATCCTCGCCGTCCGTGGCCGAGACGCCGAAGACCTCCGACTGCGGGACGGTGACTTTCGGCTCTTGGATCCGTCGACCACAAGTCGCAGCATCACAGCACAGCGCCCGAGTGGGCTCCAAATCTGGCTGCTGGGGGCGGAATCGGCCCCGTGCCTTTGTCGACTTCATCTCGGCGCTGTCTTTCGATTTTGCTGCCAGAGGCGGCTGAGCCTCAACGCACTGAAACCTTCCGCGGCTCAAAGAAACCTGGGACAATGTGTATGGACGTATCCAGCTCAGAGACGGGCCGCCTCATCCTGTTGGGTGACCGAGAAAGGGGGGGGGGAGGGAGAGGCTGAATGACGGCCGCCGTCCAGTCTCCATCATCTCGAAACAAACCGGCCACTAATGACTGCCCTCGCCATTGGTTTTGTTGCACGGGAATGCCACCTTTCCATCCAAACACTCAAACATCCAAACGAGCAATGTTGCATTCTCGACGACATGATCTGCAGGTACACCCACAATCTCTTTTGACTTCCGGCCCGATCACGATTCACTGCCATCGCCCACTGTAACCTCGACTTAGCCTCCGCCGGCAGCCAGAGTTGCAGTAGGAATAGGAGCCCGGGGAGGGGATGGGAACCACACATACACACATGCTATGTATTTTACCAACAAAATTGGAAGGATTCGACATTGTCCACTCGGCTGCTTTTGAAGAAGACCGACGACCCACCATTACCCGCAGCATCTCGAACGGGTGAGAGAGAGCAAAAAGGGCAAAGACAAGGCACCCCCCTCGTCGTTCACCGCTTGCCGCCATCCGATCTCGTCCCGTTTGAACCCCCCCTCCCCCGTGTGGTCCCGAGCCCCAGTAGTTTCTCTCCCACTCTCTCACTGTCTCCAAAGGGGGGGAAGGGGGGATATTGTGCATACGTAGAGACAGCACTGCTTGGACTTGGACACCAGGCTTATTATTCGTATCGGCTTTACACAGCATGTCCACAAGTCCCACCCCTATCCCATTGCCTGTTTGTTTGCTGGCTTGGCGACGGAAGGAATGGAGGAAGGATTCCATCAAAGACCACTGCATGCTTCCGTGTCCATGGTCATTGGCACCCATTATCCACTGATCACCGTCATGGGGGGGGGGGGGGTTCCAGGGTTCAACGACGCTATCAACGAGCGCGTCCCGCGACGCGTCTCCGTCGCGGCGTTGACAAACAACCCGCTCTCCTGGCTGAAAGTGTCGGGGGCCATCTTCAGGGGTCTCGATAATCGGGGTATCTTGGGCCGCTGGCTGTGTGTGGCCTGCAGGAAGCAAATACACTTCGGGTCAGTGGAGTTAGGCAACGGTGTTTAAACCGGGACGCCGGCTCGCCGCATTCGGGAACAGCGCATCTCGTTGCGTTTCCCGTGGAAAAGGGGTTGATGGCGATGGGGGCATTCGCCGCTGCTGCCGATACAATCTGCGTCAGCGAAGCTTTTCAAGGACACACGCGTCCCATCATCATGGCATGGCAGTCTTCTAGCCATCAACACGCCATCGGCATCAGGCCGCAAAAAGCTGTTGGTTCACATCACGTTTAAATAAGCCAGCCTCGCCATGAAGTCGTCCAGACGGCCAGCCCTATCAAAACTTGCCCCTGCGTTTTCCTGGCGGCGAAACGCCACAATCCTCCCGCCAGTCACCCGTCCACCGCCCGCTGGGGTCTTCCCCCCGGCAACCGCCCACTGATGAGTCGGCCTGCTACGTTTTGCCCAGACGACTACTTACCCTCAGCCAAGAGATAAACTCGCTGCCTAGGCTCCGGAAAGCTGACCGACCATGACCATGCTGTATGGTAAATATGCTGTGATGCTCGGTTTCGGTTGAGTAAGCCGCTCGCCCGCTCGGCAGAAGAAGCAACCACCAATCTAGATAAAAAACCTTCTCCGAGGAGGAGCGCGGGGGGGGCCAAGCGAAGAAAGACGGCCGTTTGACCGGACATACAGTAATGTCAATGATGCTACCGCCCAAAAGGGTGGCGTCAGTTGAAACAGCACCGCCCCCTCTTCCCCCCCCCCCAATCCCATCTCCGGCAGTGGGCAGTCACCTCCGGTGGTGACAGCAACAGTGACAGTGACAGTGACACTAAGGCTGTTAGTTGGCGCTCTCCCGCTCCCCTTCTTCAGCCCAGGCCGGGCGCGTCCGGCTTTCGCTACTCTACATTGCATAGGCGAGGGGGGGGAGGGGGTGGTATGTGACGGCCTCGAATATGGCAGCCTAAGAGGGAAGAGATGATTATTTCCTGCAAACCCGCCCCACGCACGATCTCAGCCTCAAGCACATGCAGTGCAATGTTGCGTACAGAGTCGGAGATTGCTTGCTTGATGAGATAATAAGCCGTTTATTTGTGTCTTACGACGGCATGTCTTGTCTTGTTCGGTCGAGTGTCTGGCTTTCTTTTGGTGATGGATGGCCATGTATGTGAGTGTGTGTGGACACATCGAAAAGCTCGCGAGAAACTGGACATGTGATGTCAACTTGTCAAGCACGGCCTTTGCCGCACGCCCTTTTTTTCCCCCGGAGAAATATTGGTATGTAGACTCTTTTGGATCTTGTGGACTTGCCCTGGAGCAGGAGTTCCGAGGAACTTGTGTCTGGCAACATGACAAAGAAGCCCCCTTTTTGCCATGCTCCGAGGCGGATGTACTTCCCCATGTGGCACGTTTCGTAAACCGTCCAACGCAATGAGCGTCATCAGTAGGACCCGCACCGAAGCCGGCCCGAGTGAACCACCCCAGACCAGCCGCCGAAACCAGGGGTTTTGTTTGCGATTGTCACGGGGTGCTTGTAGTGATGGGGGGTGAGGCTTGCCTGAGAGATCTACGGCATCTGTGTTTGTAGCCCGGCCCGGGCCCGGAGCCGAGTGGATGCACAACACGTCAGGGCCTCGGTCGTTTCTTGGTGCCTGATCTCGAATCTCCGTTTCGGAGACACGTTGAGGTTAGGCTCTCGGGGACAAAGTTGGATCGGATGAAGCGAGGTCAGAAATTTGGGTTGACCGAACCGTAGGTCTTTCAGAAACTGAACAAAAGTGTCCCATGAGTCGAAAAACACGATGATTGAGCACAAGAGCGGTCAGAAATTGGTTCAGTACTTCATTACTTTAGGCGTTGGCGGTATACACGCCTTCCATGCATTCCCAGCAACAAGACAAGTAGAAAAACAGAATACATCATGAGCTTTTGGGGGAATATCCACCGCGCTGAGACATGCCAACCAACCAATACCGAAAACTCCAGAAAACGCTGAAAGATCAACCCGCTTATATGCCATGGACCCCCAGTGTATTCGTACAATTAAACGCTCGCCACGAGATCCTAGGCCGGCACAGCTCATGTGTGCCAGCCGCTAAACCCAAGAAAATGCTATCCCCAGAACGCCATCCCAAATGACAAACAGCAGTACGGTCCGTAGCCATCAGCCCCTACCGATTCCTTTCACGGAACCAAAGCTCTTCTGACCTCGTCGACATGGTCCGCTGGAGCAAGGACGCCGGCACTTGGGCGGGACTGAAGGCGGCCTCCGTCATGGGCGAGACGACTCCGGTCGGCAGACGAATCGGAGTCTCAACGGGCGTCGTCGCTGTGGATAAGGGCCCCGTCGACCAGCGTTGAATAGGGCTCTCGTCGGGCGTCCTCGCGTCGTCGGAATAGACGGTGTCTCGTCGGCCTTGGTTCCACCACTGGGATTCGAAACCGTTGTCGACCGTCATCATGGCCGCCGACAGGGCGCCAAGCTCCCTTGCCCTCCCCGTCTCCAAATCGCGGGCGCGCACTGGAGAGGTTGGTTCGGGCGAAAAAGTAGAGACCATGGTCGGGTTGGTTGCATATGTCGTCGAGTTCCGGTCGGCCGGCCCTGAACTGGCTGGCAAGGCCTCCTCGCCGTCGTCGTCGTCTTCTGGATGCGCGTCAGGGTCGTAACCGTCGGGTAGGGACCACGTCGACCACGGCTGCCCGCCCTCCCCCAGGCGGAACTGCGAGGGTGGCGCAGGCAGGGGTTTCCGCTTGATTTCTATCACAGGCCGGTCCGAGAAAGCCAAATCCGAATTCCTCGTCTGGAGCTGGGGGACGTTTACGTCCCACGGGTTCTCACCGATGGGCGGCGGGGCTGAGCGCCCTCGTTCGTGTGATGGCCGGGCATCTGCCCTGGTTGGTCGTTGGGGTTCCCGGATGATGGGCACCTGAAGATGGACGCGTGGTTGCTCGCCTTGGTAATACTCCTGCATCTGGTGATGCCTGAGCGGGTTGTTGTTGGTGTGCTGGTTCCGGATTTCGCGGATCCTGGATTGCCTTTGGTCGAAGTTGTGAATGGCGGCGAGATAGTTGGTGTTGGGTGCGGGGACTTGGCGTGGGAATGGAGGCGACCTTTCGCGAAGGCCGCGGGATCTATAAGTGATCTGGTGGTTCTTTGGCGGCTGCTGCTTCTTGCCCCATGAGACTCTGAATTCCAAGTGCATGTATATTTCGGGACCCCATCGCTCGGTCCTTTGTTGTGTTGGTGTCTGGATGGTGTCCATGGTGGGCAGCTCCGTCAATGCCGGGGGCGGGGGGGGGGACACAGGACTGGGGAGAACAAGTTCTGGGTGAGCCGGTTATATCACAAACGCGCAGACCCGGTCGTGACGGGAGGCGAAACAAACAGCAGGCCCGTGACTGGGGTGTGTGTTAACAGCCGAGCAGAAGCCCGCTCTTGGTCGAAGTCCAATCCTGGGGCAATCTTGCCAGTGTCCGCTCTCTTGGAAGAGGCGAACCTCGAAGGGGGCCAATCTGATGTTTAAGGTCCTGGTTCGAGCGGGACGATCCAGGGGTGAAAGGGGGTGGGGTGAGTGACAAGAAAAAGGAATGCGACCAGGGATGTGCTGCGGTGGATGCACTGCCGCTGGGCGGGGATTATTTTGGTTTGCTGGAAAAGCGGCAGCCTGGCGCTGTCAGGCCCCTGTGTCCATTAGCTAATCTCCCGCCCCGGACCACCGAGTTGGGTAACTTACCGTAAGCCGAATGCAGAAAGCGCTCGAGTTTCTTGCGCGACAACGCGGAGTTCGGCCGTATTCCGCTCTCCGTCTTTTTTGGAGATGCAGCCAACAACCGGAACGGGAGGGTGAGCCACGGAGGTGACAGGTGTAACAGATGTATGTATGTACTGTATGTATGTACGTTGACAGAAGGGCCAGTGGCCTGCAAGCCTGTGGTGCTCGTGATCCGGCGTCTGTCGCGCGCTTCGAACCCCGAGCTTGGAGCTTACCTAGACAGGAGGAGTCCTTCGGTTTTCCCGACCGGGCCTCGGAAGGGGTCAGCTCGGGTTCTTGCGACGGGGAACAGCCACAGAATTTGGATCTGGCAGGCTCCGAGAGGAAGCTAAATCCTCGAGGCAGTGCTTCCAGAACAACGGGCAAATTGTCAATTGACCCGCCCAACATCAATCCCGACAAAGAACAAAGCGAGAAGAAGGATGCGCGCAGAGCGAGCTGTGGACCGGGCCACTAGGCTCCAGGTGATTGCCTCGTTCGAGGTGCATCATTCGTATGTACGTGCATAGTAACAATGCGATCCGAACAAGAAGCAAACTCGCAAACACACAAGGGCACATGATGATTTCGGCTGCATACCTCAAGCGAAGGGAATGAAGATGCATTCAAATCCTTGGCCAGCGCCACGATTCATTTCCCAGTGTCCATTCCTGGCGTCGGGGCTGTGGGGAGCGACGCGCGACGGAGCATCTGCATTCGCGTTTCCCAAGTTTGGGCGGCAGCATCGCGAGTGGGATGGGATGGGGTTTTCATGGGTTTCCAGCCAGGAAACCCCTCCCCCAGACCCACAGTCGGGGGTGGAGAACCTCGGCAGTCCTTGCGGTTGGTTGGTCAGGATGCTCTTGGCTGAACTTTGAGGCGTGCTGCCCTTGTCATCCATTTCCGTCACATAAAATGACACATCAGCTCGCCGGTGTCAAGATAAGAAAGAGACTCTACAGGACTTTGTAAAAGCATTGCCCATATCTGTATACGAGGCTCATTGGGAGACAACAATTATACTCACACTCATTTGTGCCTTTTTTATACATGCCATTTCCACGAGATTCAGTGGACTTGTAGGGTAAAAGTTGAGGCAACACAGCGACAAGATCCCGAGGCTTGTCCATTTTTCTTTGAACTTGAGACGACTGTAACAATGACAGTGCTTGTCTGTCATCTCGTTGCGAGACGGGCACTAACAGTGCATACAACTACCGAGAGCAATATCACTACTAATATGGGATGCTTTGTTTTTCTCTCCCTCTTTCTTTTAGGAAAAGCCGCCCTCTTAAGCCCGCACTCTATCCCTTTGTTATACGTACGCAACGCCATTTCGCCATCACACTTCAGCACCCTGGTCCATTTTTCAAGCAAAACGGGGCAACTTCGCCTTCTCGGGACGGTTAGATATAGCTGGACTATTTTGCACTTCAAGAAAAGAAGGCGTCAACGCATGGGAGAGAAGAAACGGGTCGGATGGTGACTTGGACGGTCTGAGCAGGGGGCAGCCTTAGAAAGGAGTATATTTACGATGTTTTTCAACTATTGCCGGCCGCAGTTATCGAGTTGAACGCGGGATAGAGTGTTTCAAATCCATGGGGCCCTGCAAATGCTTGGATGCGTCTGAACTGGGGTCCCATCTCCTGGGATAATACATTCGCACAGTTCACATTATGCTCCTAATGAACACTAATTCAATAAGTAGTGTCGAAGGATGAACAACACTGTCGTTTCTCTAACTTTTGACCCGTTGCCATCACGGCTGAATGAGGCTTACCACAGACATCAGCTCACGATACGATGCTACACAATGGTAGTGAACTGGAACAGCGGAAAAGCCTTGCCGGTCACAACCACATCCAGAATGGAGAGAACTGATCAGCAGGGAATCAGGTCATCGAGCGGCCTGCGTGGTGAACCGGTACCGGCCACAAAATTCAAAAACACACTTTTTACCAATCGTTTCTTGTGTTGCTCAAAAACGACAAAAGTTCCACTGACACCGTAAACGGTCAAGTTGTGGGCCAAAGCATCCAAACACGCATCCTCAGCGTTTCGGAGAGCATCCGCGGGCTCGCCGAAGGATCAAGAGGAGATCGAAGGATGTGTGGGCCGCCGCACCCAAGCCACGCGCTCACTGACCATGGGATTGCGTGATACTGTACATGTGCGTACAAGCCGGGATTATGAATTGGGAAAATGCAAGACATTTTAGCTTTTGAACCTAATAACCATCGTATTCTTCCCCGGGTTCTCCGATGGTCGCTTTCCAGCCATCGGATTCCAAACAGTGGGTACTCGCAAAACAGATCTTGTCGGAAAAAGACAAGTCCTCTTGAAAAGGAATGATCAAGGCGAGTTATGCAAAACTTCGACCTAAATAAAGCCTTTTGATTTTTGGCCCCCAAATACCAGCCAGCACAGCACAACAGAGGCTCCCCCGTCAAAGCATAATAATAAGTGCACACAAAATCCATCCACAAGTTACATCACGTTGATACCTAATAACGTAGATTGACAAAAGTGATCCAGTATATCTGTCTGTCTATGCTCACAACACTCGTCAAATACCTAACCAGCACGAAACAAAAAAGAACTCCAAACCTCCATGGAGCCCGGCCATCCCTAGCCAACCAAGCACTCGCACTCGCACTCGCACTCTATCATGGACCCCAAAAAGCCCGACAGCAATAATCTAAAATTTTGCTCAAACCTGCCCCTCCCCTCTGACGCCGGCCCCCTTCCCGTCGCCCGCAGCCTCCCAAAACCTGGCCTCTTTATCCCTCCCCTTGGCCAGGCCCCACACATCGAACGGATCAACCAACGTCTGCCAAAACGGCCGCCCGTCCTTGTACCCGGGGCCCTGCACCTCGGTGACCCCGTCCAGCGCCAGGTACGTCTTGGTGCTCCTGGGCAGGAACTTCCTCGGGTGGCGCACGTTCATCAGGACGTGGTTCGCCAGCATCAGGCTGGCCTCAAACACCCAAAAAAACCACTCGTACCGGATCGCGGGGCTGAGCTGGCCGACGTCGATGCCGCCGGGCCGCCAGAAATCGTGCTGCGCGATGCTCCAGTACTCGGCCACGCGGAAGACGGTGCGCACCGCCAGCAGCAGGGTGGACGCGTAGAGCGTGTAGAGCGCGTGGAGGAGGTTGGGGTTGCGCAGGTTGGCCTTGAGGCACCGGCGGTGGAAGGTGGCCGCGAGCAGGACGAAGAGGGCGAGCACGCCCAGCTGGATGACCAGCGCTGCTTTGAGCAGGGCGCGGCCGGTCTCTTGTTGGGAGGCGCTGAGGGACTGGTTCGCGCTGTAGGCGACGCCGTTGCCGTTGAGGACTTCGACGATGAAGGAGATGAAGGCGAAGGTGGTGATGACGCGGCCCGGGTGGATGGGCGAGTGGTACGGGGCGTAGTAGAGGATGCGGCCGAGGATGTTGTAGTTGGCCAGTTCGAGGAGGGGTCTGTGGTAAAGGGCAGAGTCGAGGTTAGTCGGGGGAGCTTGAGAAAAAGAAAAGAAAAAAAGAAAAGAAAAGAAAAAAAAGAAAAAAAAAAGAAAAAAAAGGGGGGTGGGCGAGGAGGAGGAAATCAGGGGGTTACGCACGGTGCGGCATAGATGAGGCAGGTGCTGACGATGAACTTGATCAGGTTCGCGTAGTCGAACGCGCCCATCTCACGGACAATAAAGCCTGCGGTGAACAGGACGGCGCAGAAGACGTAGAGGCCGGTTAGGCGCCAGCTGTTGTAATGGCTAGGCGAGTGTCAGCATTTGATTTTCGAGGTACCTAGTGAACCCGATGCCTCTTACATGCAGTGATAGACGTGGTAAGCGCCGGACAGGGCAAAGGCCACGGCAAAGAACACAGGCGCGCCCTTGTTGGGGGCGTAGAAGTAGACGCTCCCAGGGACTAGTATCGCGGTCAGCTTGATTTGACGGACGAAAGGACAGAAAACTAAGTTGTTCGTACCATATTCGCCATTTTCCATTTTGAAATCTGGGAGGACCGAGTCCTGAGAGATAGTGTAAACGGCGTCTCAATCCGGCAACTTTGAGAGTGTTACGACAACTTTGAGGGCTGTCGAGTGCGCACGTGGGCAACAGTGCAACTGAGCCATATCCGTCAAATGGTGCATTCTCAAGAACATGCCCCAAACTTATAACCAACTTTCCCCAGAGCCTTGCTTGCTCAGTCGTATTTCGCGATCAATATCTGTGGCGCCCTGATGAGCCGCAAGACGTATGTGGCATGGCAGGGGTCTGTCCCATTCCGGCGCCCAGCCAATCGCATTGCTTCGTGGAATACGGTGCACCTCCACCAACCGGGCCAGGGACGGTGTTCCAGCCAGTCAACAGTCAACATCCCATCCAAGAGAAAGGCTTGTTGATGTGACACAATGCGGTGCTCTCTTTGCTGGGATTTCCATCGTACAGCTCGTACAGTAGATACATACATACGCACAGAAATAGCGCCACGTCGGCATCACAGCCCGGGCGCTCATGGCAATTGACTATGGTTAGGCATGTCAGCACTGTAAAAATGCCTCGCCCTCAACCTGACCACAACACGCCAATCTCGGATGCCGTAGCCGACAACCCTCTCGGACACTGTCCAGCCCTACAATGAGGGATTCCGCAATGTCGTGATTGCATCGGTCCTCTTCCCAGCGGTCGTTTGGCTGTTTGGCGGGTCATCAACTGGCCGGCTTATAGTGTAATAGTGTTACCAAATTTGGATCGCTGCAAATTGCGAAATGGAAGTCCGTCATGGAGACCGGGGGGCCACTGGCATGGATTGACAATAATAACAGGGGTCCCACAAACGGAGAGTTATTATGGGGTTCTCCGCAATCAAACTCAAATTTAATGCTTGTCTGTGAATCTGATACCTGATTCATCAACATCAGAAAACTCTTGGAAGAACTGATCGTCAAACTTAAAAAATCCCAAAACCCACCAGACAAAGCTCATAACCCCTCAGCGCATACACGCGCACACGATAAATATGGCGCCGCCATCAAAGTCTGAGCAAGAGGTCGCCGCCGAGTTCACATCGTACTACCTGCAACGAGCCACACAAGAGTTTGCCGAGGACCTCGACAAGGTGCGCGCCGCCGACGACTTCAAGAACGACGCCCTCCCGATGCTCATTAGCGCCCTGCAACAGGGGACAACACTGTTCTCCCCCGAGGAGCAGAAGAGGATAGTCACAGCGGCGACCCGTCCTGCCAGCTCGTCCTGAGGGCGAAGCTCATAAGGGCAAAATCTCAAAGACTCCCCACGAGCGTCCATACAACCCGACTGGTCGGTCACCGGTCGTCTTAGCGAGATGAGAGTATGCGACGAGAAAGAAGACACTGCACATCATACAGTTCTCAATCGCAAGGTCCAGCCATCGTGATGAGGCTTGAGGATGTGATGCTGTGCCTGGGTGAGTGGTGGTGTCTAGTCGCGCCAAGGGAAAGACGCAGGGCAGAGACAAGCAGGGCATGTCAAGGACAAAGGAAGACCAACACATATCGGATGACAAAAGCACAAAAGTCTGCTGGGCCTCGAGGGCATCTGAAACACAGAAAAACCCAAGGCTGCTTTATCATTATTATTATTATTATCATCATCATCAAAGGACCAACCACCAGCCCCAAACATGAGGCGCTCATTCACACAAGGACCTTCCTTTGATGAACCCGCCCCGCCGCCACAGCACCGCCCCCTCATCGTCTCCTCACACCGCCACAATCCCTTGCAGAATCCACGGCGGCACCAGCGAACGAGCGAACGGAACGAACGAACCACAATGATACTCATGAGTCACGATTTTGGCTTCCCCTCCGCAATCACGTAATCAGACAACTTGGCCGAGTGGTTAAGGCGACAGACTTGAATTTCCCCTTACAATTCATGGTATCTGTTGGGTTCGCCCTCACAAGTTCGAATCTTGTAGTTGTCGGTTCTTTTTTTCTTCTATCATTTTGCAATGTCCCCTTTTCCCTTGTGCCCAAAGCCAGTCCATTCGTAGTACAATTCAGACATACCTTAGCCATAGTGTAGTGGCGTCGTGCCGTCATTATGCTATTTCGGACTGTGCCGCAACATCCGAGATGAAATGCTGACGGTTGTGTCTCTACCACGCCTACCTTATACCCTTTACATATACACATTTGAAGTCACACAGGTCCTTGGCATGCATGTCCGTTCAATAGGTACCTCTGGCCCGGGTATATACACCTCGCCGCCACGGCATCTACGGCATCCGGTGCGGGGATGTGTCTCCTCGTCGACTACCGCGGCGTTAATGAGTGATGAGTGAGTCTTTGAAATACGGTCCCGGCCCCAGTCCCCATAAGCATCATCCTGTGTCGCGTTGAATCTTGCAAAACAACCCCCAAAGATGAAGCGATTCTTGCTGCTCGCAGTTGGCCTCGGCCTAGTCCTCCTCAATTCCTTCATCTCATGTCTGACCATTGCCGCCTACGAAAACACCATAGAGCATACACCGCTCAGGGTCGCCCTCGAAGACTACTGGACCGGCCCGCAGTCCCAGGTCATCCATGCCGGTGTTGCTGATCTGGTTGGCAACGGCAGCATCGACCTGGCTGGGAACGCGGAAACGCAAGCTCTGCGAAACTACGTCAGCCACAGGGACCTCCGCATAATCTACACCATTGTCGAGGTATCCTATCGCATGGTCGCCAATAGGCAGAGCGTCCGCTCGGCCCAAGACCTGAGAGGGAAGAGGATCGGCACGATGCCGAATACATCGGCGCAGTACTTCAGTCAGCAGCTCCTGGCCAACGCGGGGCTCTCCGGGGCAGACTACACCATGGTCGCCGGGAACCTATGCAACGCAGAGCCCTGCGGCAACGGTACGCTGCCGTATATGCTTCGCCACGGGGACATTGACGCCGTTGGGCTCTGGGAACCAACCGTCGAGCTCGCGGCTCGGGAGCTCGGCGAAGACGCCATCATACTGGAAGATCCCTCGGCGTACAGGGAGATCTACAATCTGCACACCACAGCCGCGAAGCTGCAGGACCCGGCCACTCGGACGGACATTGTTGACTTTGTCCGCGCGCTGCACCGGGCCCAGCGCCTCTATACCGCGGATCCGAAGAGCGTCCGGCCGCGCATCACGAACGCCACCGACGTGCCCGTGGATATTCTCGAGGCTGTGTGGCACGACCACAACTGGAACACCACCCTTACGCCCAACATGCTGAACATCCTCGTCAAGGAGGACCAATGGCTCGCCGGATTGGCGGGAAGAGCTCCGATGGCCGAAGAGGAGCTGGCCGACCTGATCGACACGAGCATTTTGGAGGAGGCGCTGGGGCTCCACAACGACACGGGCCTGTGTACCCGCCATTCCTGACCAGCAAGGAAGCACCGAGTATGAAAGGATGGCGGGGACGCCTGGGGGACTAAGGGGGGGCCGCGTCGCAAGGATAGGTAGCATACTTCCAGATCGGAGCCTAAACAGGCTGCGGCCGCCAGGACCGAGAAAGGTCCGAGACTTGAAATATCAGGAACGGATCCGATCGGCATCTTTCACTTTCCTCTCTACAAGCGCTAAGAGGCGCGTGACCTATACCCTGGCATACGTCATCTTCTCTGTCGTCCTACAGTAGTATAGCCGACTAGGGCGAGCAATACCTCACTTCCGAGTTGTCGTTCAGAATTCACCTGTGACGTCGCAAGGAAGTATACGATATATGTGTGTCAAGGATGAAAGGAAACAACCCGTATTCATAGACCACCCAACCTCACAAACAACATGCCGAGCAGGGATGCCCTCGCCCGTCAGACATGCAATACCCAGCTGCCGAGGCCGAGATCAAGTAGCAAACGAGCTAAGTATCAAGCATCGTAACATCGGAGATTCCAACTACACACCAAGTTTTGCTTGGGTTGAGACCGCGACTGTTCGAACACCCCAAAAACGGTGCACAAGATACGATACAGGGCATGGCTTCAGTCGTGACTTGAACCTCTCTTTTCCGTGACCTCTAGAAATAGCTCCTGAGCATACAGTAAAACGAGCTCCAATCCCAACTCCATGTCGCCATCTCCATAGAGCAACATGGCATTAGCTCCTTTTGACATACCTGGTCACTGCACAAACGTTCCCGACTACACCACGACGAACTCTAACTCAACCCCCTTAATCACTCTAATCCTCCTCCTCGTCGTCGTCGTCGTCATCATCGTCATCCTCCTCCTCTTCACTGCTCTCTTCCTCATCGGCATTCTCCAACCACTCCACCAACACCCGGCACTTCTCCTTGAGCGCATTCATCTGCTCGCCCTCGCCGGCCCTCTTATCCGCCCACCACGCCAAAATCCCCTCCTCCTCGAGCACATCCAGACTGTAAAGCTGCTGCAAAATCGCCGCCAGCAACGCCCCAGCCCTGCCGGCCTCCAAATCCCTAACCCCCACCAGCGCCTTCTGCACGGCGAGCGCAAACTCGGCCTGCTGCGCGACGCCCTCCCCGCCGACACCAACCTCCTTGATGAACTTGACGGCGCCGTTTTTGGACGTGAGGGCGTCAGCAGCCGCCTTGGTGGGCTCGAGGCCGCCGTGCTCGGGCGTGAGCAGGTCGGCGGCGCGACGGACAAACGCGACGGCGATGGCGCGGCGCATGGCGCTGTCCGAGGCGTTGTTGGCGAGGCGCAGGCCCATGAACTCGAGCTTGGCGCCATCAAAGTCGTCGCTGTCGTCCGCGCCGAGCGCGTCGACCAGGCCGTTGACGGCGTCGTTGTGGAAGCCGTCCGGCTTGGACGCGTCGTCCGAGGCGAACGACGACAGCCGGTCGCGGGTTTGGCCAAAGTCGCCTGCTTGCAGGGATCCGGCCATGGAGATGTCGTCGTCCGAGTCGTACTCGTCCTCGGAGTTGAGCGTGGAGATGGACGAAGTGGAGAGGTTTAGGCCCTCGAGGGAGTAGATGAGTGAGCTTTGGAGGACTGCGGGATCTCGGCTCACCCCGTCCTCGTCATCAGATTCTTCTTCCTCGGCCACGACTTCGTACAGGGCGCCCTTGCCGCACCTGCCAACCAGCGACACGTCGGTTTCGGCGAGCTGTTTGTCCTCTGTCAACACGGAGACCCGCGCTGGCGGTTTCGATGGCATCTGGATGCTGCTGTCAATGTAGACGTGGTATGAGATAAGGGAGCCTTCGGGGATCCGGCAGTTCTCCCCAACCACCACGGAGCCTGCTAATACCGAGTGAACCACCGAGGCGCCATCCCCTATTACGGTATCGTCCCAGACATAGCTATTCTCAAGCTTGACGTTCTTCCCGATCTTGCACCTCCTCCCAATGATGCTCCCGGAGATGACGCTTCCCGTCTTAATCGTTGTTCCCCTCCCAATCGCGGACCCAGTTACCTTGGCCCCCCGCTCCGTTACGACATGGTCCTCGACGTAGTTGCCGCCTTTTACCCTCCTGTATGTCTGGCCATGCATCATGTTGCTGTCCGGCACAAAAGGAAGCGTCCACCGTTCGAGCACATCTTGGCTGATGCAGTCGTACATTTGGAGGTTGCTGGCGCGTGCCGCATACCCATCGTCCAGAATCTCAGCATAAAGCATTTTCCCGTTGAGCTCCCAGTCTTTCAGGACACCGTGCAGGAAGTTTTTCCTCGGTAGTTCGTAGTCGAAGCTTTCTGACCATAGCGCAAGAACGTCCGGTGTGCAAATGTCGATGCCGCAGTCGACAAGGTCCGTCCGGATCTCAAACTCGCCATGGGAGAACACTGCTGGGTCTAGGTTGAGGTAGTGCTCACTCTGGAGGGGGTGAGTCTCTTCGTATTGCAGGCACCGCCCTGTTGTCGGGTCGACGACAAAGACGGGAGTGATTCCTCTCGCTTTTGCTGCCCGGTGGGGTTGCTCCCCGACAGAGCGCAAAACCACCGTCATGCAGGCATCGCGGTTTGCTTCCCTTCTTGCGCGGTGCCTTGCCAGGGCGGCGTCCAGTTGGATATTTGATACCAGATCGCCATGAACGAGGATAAAGTCGCCTGTGATTATGCTGCGCTTGTCTAGGTCACGGAGGAAGTCGCCGATAGAGTTGGCGTCCGAGACGCGGATGAATTCGAGCGACGAGAACGGAGTAAGGGCGCTGCGGGGGCTCCAACGCGAGGACTCGTGGATGTAATTCTCGACATTCTCGGAATGCGCGCCGCAGTATATGAAGACGTCCTGGACGCCGTTGGAGGCTAGAAACTCAAGAGTGTATTCGATGACCGGGATGTTAACCAGTGGAAGGAGGCACTTGGGTCTCAGGGTTAGCATCACTATGCGGCCGTGGGAGTGCGAGCCAGCCCGGGGGGGCATACCCTCGGGGTCTCTAGCGTGAAGGGCTTGAAGCGGTCCTGGAACGAGTCGGCCAGGATGACAGCTTGGAGAACATCTTCCCTCTTCTCGTCGGTGCCGGGCTTGGCGGGCTTCTTCGTCTTGCCCGCGACGGCCCCGCCTTTGCCGCCTTGCTTGGACATTGGCCTACTTTCGTTGTTGTCTCAACCTCAAATCCGGGGTTCGCGGCGCAGTCTAGGTGTCGAGGCCAAGGTTGTTTGCCGGATACAATTGCTGCGCGCCAAAGTGGTGAATCCCCAAAACGGCATTGTTGACGTGTGAGTCAAAGGCCGACCAATTCGCATGCTTCAGAGTTCAATCCAATGGTGGGGGTGCGGGGTTAGTGTGGCTGTAAAAGCTGAGTTGAGCGAGGCGCAGGACAGTGGTGCGCCACGGGCAGTCAGGCTGTCATTGACGTTAATTACCGGTAAGTAACACGTTACTGTCTCAGATTACATCTGGTTCCCCCGGAAGACGTCTTGGCTCTGTATGGCCCACTTGCCCAGTCAGAGGCAGACGGCGTCCCAACGCAACCCTCGCTCGCCAATCACAGAACTGCAGCGTGGTCGATGGCATGCAGTGTGCCGTTCTAGACGAGCCGAAGCCAAGGTCCGAGATTGCAGCGCACCAAAAAGGCCGGCCCAGAACATTCCTAGCATGAAAGCCACCACACCACCTTTTCCTCCTTCCCAATGCGTCCGCGTTGAGCAGCCCAACTAGGGAAGCAACCGTCATGCTGGGGTCGCGGAGATGGAGCCGATTACTTCATAGTTCGCGATGCTCTGCAACGTCGGTCGATTCACCACGCGGGATATCTACAGTAGCAAAAGTCAACAAGTGGATTGTAACGATGCTCGCAAGTCAACTACACTGACCATGCCCCATTTAGAATGCTCCGTCATGTTGTGTTAGCTATAGATGGTAACGTTATTCGCTGGATGGTGCCCGCATCGAGAGGCAGCAAAGACATGAAGCTGCAGGCGTGCAACAGAGCCCGACAAGCGTCGCGCCCGTTTCACATCCACCAACGCCAGTGAAGCTGTCATCCTGTATATACATACTTACTGTATGTAATGTGCTCGCAAGAGCGCTTCCTCATCACTGCTATCACTGCAACAACGCAGCGGTCCAGCCGGGCCCAGCCCCAGTGCCGAGCCGTTCCAGAACGCACCAGGCCCCCCTGGGAAATGGGAGAAGCTGCACCAGCTTCGGCCGAGCTTACGCACCTCACGTAGCACGGGCGGGATCCCGAATTTCGTGCAGCACAGGCAAGGTTTGACGGACAGGACAGGGACAGGGCTGATGGGGGAAAGTCGGGAGTTCGTCACAGAAGAGCACCTGAGAGGAAGCAAAGACGCCTCTCTCCTGTCCGAGTCAGACACAACCAGTCAAAAACGAACTCGGCGATGCTTCATCGTCTATTTCCTCGGAAGAATGCCAGTCGCCAGGAGCGCCCCGGAAACAAGAGAAACAACAGAAGTCATCCATAGATAGACCCTAGAAGTGCCCGCTCCTCCGCGCCCACTCCGACACCCACGGACTCACCAAACCAGCCACCGCCAAACAAACCACAACAAGGCGGCTAGCAGCGCGAGCCGATACGAAGTCCACCTCACTAACCAACCTCTATAGGTTGCGCTAGGTAGGGCTGGACCACTCTAGACCCCAGCCCGGCGCGCCAAGAAAGCGCCTGGAGCAGTCGCCCGTCCCATCAGCGTCACTCACTCACACGCTCTCTTTCCGTCTCTCTCTCTCGCACACACACACACACACACACACGCACAAGACATAAATAGCCTTCCTACCCCCCACCTGCCCGACTAACGGGGGGCTTCCAGCTTTGTTTGTGTTTTGCGCCTTACAGAGTTCGGATGGAGGGGAAGTCGTTTGCGAGGGTCTCTTACCCTCCAATTTATCCCAAACCCGTTCCGTTCTGCTCTGGACCACCCCCGGGGCCCATTCTGTTTCACTGCCCCCCCCCCCCCCCCCCCCCCCCCGGCCCCCCGGGGCCGGGGGGCG
>JAMAKP010000007.1:0-175035 GCA_023628455.1 Chaetomiaceae sp. B2702 | reverse complement strand
CCCGTTCCGTTTTGTCTTTTCCCCCCCCCGGGGCCACTTTTTTTTCAATGCCCCCCCCCCCCCCCCCCCCCCCATTCCATGCTCCGTCCCATGTCGGCACCCTGTAACGAACGAAAGGCACACGCCCTTATCATTACCGTTCCCTCGGACTGGGGTGTGTGGGCTGGGCTGGGCTGGGCTGGTCTGGCATGGCCTGGCATACCCAGCATGGGCTTACATATCCGAGCCAACCGACCGAAGCTCACCGTCGCCCGGTCTCTTCCTTTCTTCACACACCAGACACCGCATTCCTTTCCTTTTTCCCAGGGAGAGAAACCCAGGTTTTCTTATCATCATCTCACCCTCATCACAACGACGAGCAAAGCGACCCTTATTCGCAAGGCCGCCCATCAACCGCCATCCGTTTCATTCCATGCCGCCCCATCCACCGAAGCATGCTCCCACAACACCAAGCCACCCCGAACGGTGTTGTTTGTCGTGGGCATGTTTTGTATGCACGAAGTGGCCGGGGGAGGAGGAGAGTTCATCCCGGAAATCTTGACGACGGAAGAATGACTAGCACCATCTCTCACGCATAACCGACAAACAGGTAGACAGACCGACAGACAGATTGACTGACTGCTGACTGACTAGCTCGCACGAACGCGCCTGACCTAACCAAAGAGCTCACTAGTTTCCCAAATAACCAAGATCATTTATATACAAACTCCATTGCAACCCAGTCCGGATTGAGTCTACGTTACTTGAAACGAACTTTGACCGACCGACCGACGACTCGACTGTTCCCGCTAAATAAAAACAACAAGAACATGAACAACATCTGCGACGATATGATGGACGATGCCCCTAACGCAAACGCCGATCCAACTCCCCGACTGTCAGTCAAGTCAGCCGGTTATATATCCACACTTTTCTCTCGCTTATACACCTCTTTCTCCACACCCCCCCTCCTCGCCCTTCGGACGACCACGATCCAGCTTCACAACAAAACGCCAGCGACTTTATTGCACATACCCCCCCTGCCCCTGCCCCGGCACAGGCCCATACAATCTCTGCCGCTTCTCGGGACGGTCGTCCCCGCCCGCGCCGCCTCCGCCGACCTGCAACCCCGCCATGTGCGCCCCCGCGACCTGCTGCGCCGTCATATACCCGGCATACGGCCCCTGCTGATGCGGCTGTTGTTGATGCGAGAGAGGGTGCTGAGGGTGCTGAGGGTGTTGCTGATGCTGGGGATGCTGCTGCTGTTGCTGCTGCTGCGGCTGTCCCGGCACAGGAGGCGGCGGCAGCGGCCTCTGCGTCCCCCCCGGCGTCAGCACCATCCCGCCTGGCCCGCTCCCCACGGCGGTCATGTACCCGCTGCCGTCAAGGCCCGGGGAGGTCTGGTGCATTTGACCGGGGGAATGCCACGACGAAGCGGTGGAGGGGGATTGGATGGGCGTGTGCTCGAACTTGACTTGTGGGTTGCCCGCCATGGTAGGCATGCCCACGCCGGCGGGGCCGTAGCCTTGGTTGGACGGGGGCCCGGGCCCCTGGCCGGCTACTTGCCCGCCCATGTCGTCTCCGACGAGACCCGCTGATTGCGGGTCCTTGAGCATGCGCGTGAGATGTTTGCGGAGGATGCGGACCATGCCGTCGCGGGTGAAGGGCTTGGCGAGGACGTCGTTCATTCCTGATTGGGGGTGTTAGCGAGGTGAGCAAGGTAGGGTTTGGAGGGTGGTGAACTTACCAAACTGGAAGTAGGTCTGGATATCCTCTTGTCGAATGTTCGAGGTCATGGCGACGATCGGGACCCCTGGAGCAACCACTCGGATCATCGCTGTGGCCGACACGCCGTCCAGGTTGGGCATGATAATGTCCATGAAGATGAGATCGAACCGCTCGGCATCCCGGTTGATCTTTTCAACAGCTTCGAGACCGTCACGCTACGAGCACCTGTTAGCCCCTGTATTTCTCAAATGGACCGTCGTCCCACTTACAGCAGTGTCAACGCTGCAGTCCATGTTGGTCAGGAATTTGGACCCTATTCTTGCGCACGTCTTGTCGTCCTCAACCAACAGGATATGTGGCTTTTTCCCTCGCCACATAGACCCCAGCGGTTCCTTTAACGGCGGCGTTATCTGCGACGGGGCTTCTGCCTGGATATTAGGATTGCTCAACGGCCGGCTGTAGGGGATGTTGTGGATGTGATCCGCGTGGAAGGGATCAATGCCCGTTGTCTGTCCCACGGGGTACACCATGTGCCGGGGGTCGTTTATGGGGTCGTGAACAATCGGTATCCCTCCAGAGTTGGGATGCGCAAACATCACCGACGACGACCCGGCGGAATCAGCCGGGGATCCGTTCTGGTTGTACGCCATGGATAACCTCTCCAGCTCCCTATCCGCTTGGACATCCGGGGACACGCCGTTAAGAATTTCCCTGGCTCGGCGCAACTCTGGCGCCGGCTCATCCGCCCCGTCTGGCAAGAAACCCATCGCCCCGGCGTGGAAATTCTGGCCCGTCTGCCCCGAGTGGCTGGAGTGGGCCGAGTGACGGCTGTTGCGTCGCCGGTCCTCCATATTGTTCAGATGCGTGATAAGCTCGTTGGATGCCTGACTCTGCGCCCTGACCATCTTTTGCAAACTCATCACTTCGCTGACGAGCAGCCTATTTGTCTTTTCGAGTTCGTAGTACTGTTCTTGTAGGGCCTGAATCTGATGTTGGGTCGCCGAGAGCGACTCGCTCAGGACGATGATCTGCTGCGACGCTGGGAACGCATCCTCGGCCGGAGGGGCCTTTCTCGGAGCCGGCGCCTTCCTCCGAATGTTATCTAGATTGTCTTTTCTGTCTGCCCTGAATTCTGGGTGCCGGAACTCCCAAGCCTACCCGTTATTGTTAACATCGAGACTATCTTCTCAATACCAGCGGGGGGCAAACCTACATCTCGCCCGTACGGCGATTCGCCACTCTCTTCGTTGTGTCGGACTTTGTGGAAGTCGTACTTGTTCAGCTGTCGGACGAAGCTCGCAAAGTTGCTGTGTTTAAAGTGTTTCGGTAGGATCGTCTTGGTGAATTTCTCGTTCTACCGTTCCCCGGGAACGTCAGTATCACGGACTATGCAACGGTTTGTCGTGTCCCCAGACCACCGGCGTACCTCCAAGACCACAAAGCTGTCGCCGTCGGCGTTCCATCGTACTACCGAGTTGTACGAGGGATCCTCGAGCATCCTGCGACGTCATCGGTGAGCATGTGTCGCGAAAGCCCGGAGAGCGGGCACGGCCGAGGGGGAATGTTCGTACTTGTAGAGTTTGCGCACCTTGAAATCACATTGTTAGCCTGCGGTTAGCGGCCCGAGTTGGCGCACGAAGACGGGGGAGGCGTGCTCACAAAGTCGCTGGAATTGTTTCCAGCCTGCGCGGTGCCCGCGTCGCCATCGGCGGGCGGCATGATTGCGGCCGGGGAGGGTCAGACGCCTCGACTTGGTTGCCCAAACTGCAAACCGTGAACAGCAGCAGTCAATGCAGCCAGCATCAAAAAGACCGATAACGACGGCCGATAAGCCCTGGCTCCGGAGGAATACTCGCTCTAATAAAAGCCAAATCAGATGGGAAACGTCCCACAAGCAGGTGCACAGTTTGAAGATTGCCCCCTTCTCTCAATCCCCACAACAAGGGAGGAATGCGACGGCTTCCCTGGCCCGGGCTTGCGCGCGGGTTCCCACTTTTTCGCTTTGGGGGGGGCGTCACGAATCAGAGGCTAAGCAGCGCTCGAATCAACGGCCCGCTTCGCAATGTAATGCACGGGGGACGGTGGAAATAAAGACCTCGATCGAGGACCCGTGTTCAGTTTTTGTTGCGACCTGCTGTCGACGTGGTGTAACCGGCTGATTGAAGTCGTGGTTCGCGTCAAGCTTACGCCCCATGGCACGGTTGGGAATACATGTACATACAGTATGTACCCGGCCCGGGTGCAGTGCGTGGTGGGGAGCAAGCAGCCTTAGCGGCTGCCGTAGCGGAGGTTTGGCCTGGACCGGAAGGCCGGGACTGGGAACAGTGGTCGACGAATAGGACGTCGTCCGGCTTTCAGCACCTCCACGCGTGGAATGAAAGACGGATGTGGAATCGCCTTCTCAGACGAAGCGGAACGGGCTAGAGGGACCGGGAAAGGGGAAGAAAATCTGATCTCGGTTGGGTCGAGCAAGCCAGAGGCCAGCCACAGCTCTCTCTCATACCGCAGTTGACAGGTTGCAAGGCGGCGAGCGTGGGAGCGATGAGCGGGGGTGCGTGCAGAACAGGTTGGGGCGGGCAATATGGGAACCGTGACGATCAGCAAGTGCAAGCCGAGCGATCCCGTTCGGTAGCTATGTTGCTCGCAATTGTTGGGCTGTATAGCGTATCCGAAGCTCAACTCAGCCGAATTTCAGAAAACAATAGGCACAACGCGGACCCCCCGGCCATTCGATGGGGGGCTTCAATCATAATCCAACTGGGAATGCTTCGAGGTTTGCAAAGGTGAGCTGGTTCCCAAAAAGCAGATCCCGCTGCGGTGGCGTTGTGGTTCTTGTTGCTGCGCAAGCAAGATTGGACCCCTGCCTGCCGCCTGCCCGACAGGGCGCTGGATCCCGGCCGCTGGGCGTTGTGCGTCGTCGCCATTCGCTGCGCCCAAGACTAACTCTGTCAAGGGTCGTTTTAAGCCAAGACCCGCGCTGCGAGCCTGGTGCCGTTTCCGATCCTTTTCTTCGAGTCTCAAGGTGACAAGGAAAAAGCAGTTGAGAAGACGGGAAGCGGCGTAAAAACCAGAACTACCCATCATTTCCATAACCTAGGAGAGATGGTAAGAGTGCAGGTTTGAGGTATGAGTGTGGAGCCAAGAATGCAAGTCCTTGGTTCCAGGTTTGAACAATCAACAACCCCCCAAATCCCCCCCCACTGTGATACTCTCGGACCCGTCTGTTTACGTCTTTGATCCCTACTGTGTAGTGTCAGACCTTTGAAATCTGCCATCAAAAAGCCCACATTCTCTCGAGAGTCGGTTGATTCAAACCACAATTAAAAAACTGAATACCATCAGCTCCGTTTGCTCACCCAGGAAAGATCGTTTTCGAACAGCAATGGGCTGTCCTGTAGAGCTCTGCGCCCAGCGCTAGCAGCACGCACCCTGTGACCTGCATCTAACCAGCACCAAGAGTCGCTCGCCCGCACGCTCACCACAAACCTGTGCCGATACCCGGTGACGAGTCTTGGAAACACTCTGCGACCAGGAAAGCTAACCCGCGCTTCAAACCAAATCTGGAAAGGATCGGCATGCTGCCACAGACTGTGCCAGCACACAAAAGGACCGCGCCAATTCCCCATCACTCGCCGGCTTCTCATCCCTCCGCTCCGTCTAAACACCGCGAGGGAGCCTCTGCTAAACTTAGCGGGGAGGGCTTCGACCAAAGTCTGACATCCGCGTGACAAGCATATCCTAGGTGGTTTGCCGGTTTCCGGCACACCGACAGATCGGGGCGCACGGCACCGTCTGTTTCTCACCGTGAGACTTCACCGTGGTCTGTACACTGTAGGACAGGCGGAGGAGCTCCATACTGTGCGGGAAAGGTGCATGTGGATGGGGGGATAATACCCATTCTGCAACAACTCAGAACCATAAATAAGTTAGATGACGCTACTCGTGCGGGTAGTCGGAACGCCGTTTTTGAAGGCCCGACGAGATGATCTCGCCAGAGTAGGGAATGTCTAAAAATCCGTTATTCCATTACCCGCAAACGCCGTGCTATGGTAGAGAGACCCTCCTAACCGTTTATGTACAACAACAATAACAACAACAATACAAAACATACAGCAAAAACCAAAAAAAAAAAAAAAAAAAAGACCACATAACATCACCGCCAATAACAACCCAAATGCGACGATGGCTGTTTTTTTTTTTCATGCTCCCCGCCGGCTCCTCAGTCACCCCTCTCCTCCCCCTCTCCCCTTCTCTTCCCCATCTCAACAAACAACAAAAAACTAATACTTGATAACCTTCTGCCCCTTAACCTTCTCTTTCCCGACGTCGGCCCCCTGCGTCGAAAACGCGCAGTACTTATCCTTGATAGCCACCACTTCATACGTGCCCTCCAGGCTGGCGCGGACGACCTTGCTATGCTCATGGCTGACATCGTGCCGCGTCTCAAGGACCTGGCTCTTCTGTCCTTTCCGCGCGTTCGTGCTGCGCGTGTAGGTGAACTCGAAGGGCGGGGTGCCCCAGAACTCGAAGAGGATCTCGACCTCGCCGCCCTCGTGGATGTCGACGCGCACGTTCTTGCCCTGGCTGATGCGCACGGCGGGCATTGGGTGGATCGCCTTGGCGATGTGCACGGGCGCACGGCACTCGCTGGCCTTGTCCGAGATGGTCGTGATAGTGAACTCGCCGGGTGACTCGGCCACGCGCCGGAAGTTGGTCGTCGGCGACTTGGCCTTCCGCTCGACGCCGTCAAACTTGTACCACACCTCGAACGGTGGTGTCCCCGAGAGCGTGTAGGAGATGCGCTCGCCGACGCAATAGTCGGTGCGTGTCTCGAGGGGGTAGATGGTGGGCGCTTCGAAGAGCTGGACCTGAACTGAGGGGGCCCCCAGCTCGGCCATAGAGTGGCACCCGCTACCATCTTTCACATCGCGGATACGGACTTGTTGCGTCCCGAGCCGGAGCTGGTGGCGGGGAATGCGGATTTCGTACGTATGTGAGTTGATGGCCGGTGTGCGGTAGATCTCGGGCACGGCGGCGCTCTGGTGCTTGATCTCGATTTCCAGCGCGAAGGGAGGCACGCCTGTCAGCGCGACGGGGATGCTATCCTCGTTCTCCTGCTCCGACTTGCAGTACTTGAAGGTCTGGCCGGGCTTGACAAAGGACGCAGACGGCTTCCTGTTCACCTTCTGCTTGACCACTACCGGCTTGAAGTTGCGGTCGCTGCTGTACAGATGGTCCTCCAGCGCTGTGAACTTATATGTATACAAGCCAGCCTTGGTTGTATCCGTTTGAATTGACTCTTTTCCGAGTGAGGCATCAAGTCTCTTTTTACTCAACGAGCTGGATCCCTGGAGAGGGTGATGACGGACCTCATATTCTGCGGTGTAGGGCGGTGTACCTAGGCCATGTCAGTTGTTACGTAGCAATGATATTCAGGAAGTTGTAGCGACTTACCTTGCAGAGCGACCTCGAAGCCAGACACATCGCCCTCGCACACATCTTCCACCATAAACCCGCTATCTGTCTGGCTAACTCCATGTGAGAGCGCCACAGACATCTCCGGTCGAGGGAACCAGTCGACCTCGAAACGAGATGCCTTGGGATCAACAACGCCATGGCACTGGTTATCCCAGATATCTGTGATGGTGAATGTGCCGCGCCCCTTAACGATAATGAAATCGTTATCGTATTTGACGGTCCTCTCCACAATATTGGGCTTATCTGCAGGACCGTCGTCGAGGTTGGCGTAGGTGACCTTCCATGGCCCGTCCCCAGTAAGGCGGACCGGAAGCCTCACAGACGAACCCTCAACAGCCAGCAACTTTCGCTTACCGTCGACTTGGCCAAACGCAGCGCGTGGGCTCTGACGCCTCACAGCAATCTTGAGCTCGTCTTGCAGAAAGTTTCGACAACCTCGCTTATCTTGGACGCTCGTCAAACCCAGTGTGTACTCGCCACCTTGGGTCAACGGGGTTGTCTTGATTTGGAACGAATTCTCCTGGATGTCGCTGGCCTTGTGCTGCCTTCTCTTGCCATCGTGGATAATCTCCCATTCTAGAGTGAATGGAGGGTCGCCAAGGAGCAGGATGTCAGCGGTGACCACGTCACCGAGGCATGAGCCCACCTTGCCCGTGCTATGTTGAATGAGAGCCCCTGCTGCGGGCTTGACGTCTTGTTCCAGAACGTACTCGGATCCGGTGAGTTTTTGCCCCTTCTTATAGATGTCGTCACCAATGTGCGTGAAAATATACTTGTGATGCCCAGCAACGCGGGGGATCAGATCCATCTGATAACGGAGGCCGGGGATGTTGACTCTCTCAGACCGGCGCTGGCCGTTGGCAATCACATCGTATCTGATAATGAAGGGCGGTGTTCCGATGAGGTCCATATCCACCTGGAGACCGATAGAGTTGCCAGCGCACGTATCGGGGATCTCCTCGGCGCGCAGAGTGACTTTGGGCTCTAGAGGGCTCAGCAATAAGCAAGACGAGGGCTCCTGGACCTCGCCCTCGCATGAATAAGCCGACACCGACTTCAAAGTGTACAGGCCGGGGGCAGATATGATGGGCCTGTCACGTGCATTCCTTGCGCTATAGGACCCGGTGGAAACTACATCGCCATGGTCTCCATTCTCGGTGAGGGAATCGATTGGAGAGAAATTCCAAGTCAAGGTATGCGCCGTGACGTCGGGGGCCTGGCCATGAATCTGGAAGTGGACGGGCAGTTCCTTGGAGTCGCCCTTGGCAACCTTGAGCGGTTTCCTCAGGTCGCAACCTTCCAGCCGCACCTTCGGACGCTCCTTGACCACGAAGTTTTGCACAAGATGCTTGGGTCGAGGCTTTGCTTCGATATCGTCGGCGCCATAGTCATATTTGACCAGGTTTCCAAATCCGTCCTGAACCTCGTCTACCGAATACTGCCATTCTCCGCTAGTGTTCATGGATTCGTTGAGACCGACCGGGACTCGCTGTGACCGGGCCCAGGTAATATCCTCGTCATCCAAGCCCACGAGGCTTGTCGCGCGCAGCGCGCTGAGAGGGGATGAGAAGCCCTCTGGCTGCAGGCTCTGGAAGTGGAAGCTGTGATCCTTGCCGTTGATAGTGCGGCTGTATTTGATCTTCAGCGGAGGAGTTCCCTCAACCAGAAGGGACACGTCCGAGAGTTCGCCCGTACACCGTCCTGGGTTGGCGGAAGGGCCGACCCAGGCCTTTGGGCACGGCACGACGAAAGTCTGAGGATTCTTCCGC
The DNA here is from genome assembly GCA_023628455.1 of Chaetomiaceae sp. B2702. NCBI lineage: Eukaryota > Fungi > Ascomycota > Sordariomycetes > Sordariales > Chaetomiaceae > Chaetomiaceae sp. B2702. Next base: position 166,081 of record JAMAKP010000007.1, on the reverse strand, counting down.
TGCACCTCCAACTTGTACTCATCGAGCACTCGGCCAAGCTGGTAGACACCGGGTTTCTTGACGGGATAATCAAATTGGACCGTGGGTTGTACTCCTTCCTGGCTTTCCCGTTTTGCTTTCCGCTCGATATCCCGAAGTTGAACTCTAGTCAACTTGATGGATTCCTGCTGATTCGTCTCAAGGTCGGTGCGAATAAGCTCAACCTCAACGGGGATGGTCGCGTTGAAAAAGATGGGTAAAGAAGCCGTCTTACGGTCGCCCCCCAAGCAAAAGGGCAGAAGCTCGGGGTTGAGCACGGCAGAACTAACATGGTCAGTCACTAATCCCAAAGGGACTCGGAGAGTTACCACTCACCCTTCGGGAAGAATATTAATGATTTGCCGGCCCATGATCAATGAAGAGTTGTGCAATATGCTGGACATCTTGACGTTGTGCTCTGAGATGGCTAGCTCGCGGTCGTAGAAGACCTTGACAAAACCCAGGATCCATGCCTGCCAGGGAAACTGCATGATAGTCAGCAACTCAGCGCGCCGAGATGTATATATATGCACCGGAAGATCCATACCCCAATATTGAACATGAGCAGCCAGTCAAAGAGGGCATGGAAGAAGAATGCCGCAACCACGAACGGCTGCGATAACTCAAGCCATGGTATCCTCAACTCTGGCAACCCAAAAAGAAATGCGCAGTCTATAGCGATCCATTTCAGAAACAGCCAGAAAGACTCTGTGTCTTCCTCGACCAGCTGGGCCCAGTCGTAAAACTTCCAAGCTAAAAGAGCGGCATAGAAGCCAAAGGCGTAGAGGCGTTGCGTCGGGGCGTCGAGGATGTGTAGCGGGATGACAGGCGCAGAGTTCGCCGTTGTTGCGCCCTGCTGAGGAGCAACTGGTAGAGGGCTGGTGCCGGTGCTCGTCCTCTTGGAAGCAGAGGCTGGCGCCCTGGCAGCACCTCTCCTAGCTGCCACGGGCGTCTGTGGGAAGGCGCCGATGGAGGGTGCGCCGCTCATGGCATGCCGAGTTGGGGGTGTCTCGATCGTGTTGTTGTCGAGGCGGGCTGTCGAGTGTCGTTGTTGCACAGCGAAGGAATGTGCCGTTACTCGTTCGTTCGTTCGTTCAAGATTCGTTCAAGATTGAAGTCAAGCTCGATTTCGGTGTTGAAAGGCGCAAAACAAACCCGGTCATCGACAAGAGCGCAGGCTAATGGACGAAGGCCAACGACTTGGATAGATATTATTGTCCTGTCGATGTTGGCATCCACTCGCCTCATTCATGCTGGAGCTGCAAGCTAAAATTTACCGCTGCGTCTTCTGGGGCCTGGAATCGGAACTGCACGTCAAGACGCGCTCCAGTTTCTATGCCGCGCTGTGGTTTGTTGCAGCAACAAGGCAGGGTCCATCCGCAAGTTGATGCAATCCCGCATTATTATTGGCTGCTTCATCCACAGAGCTTCCCTCTGCGGTCCCACTTTTCGTTAGGCAGCTGGAGCTCCTTGTTGGAACGAGAGGGAAGTTTACCTACCTAGGTAGTTATAATCTCTCGACAGGAGTGACAAAACATCTTTGGTTTTATGCAAAACGCCCGGCCAAAGGTCAAGCAGCTGATTCCTTGTAGCCGGTTTAAGTTGGATATATGACAACCCAGGGTTATGGCACAGCACTGGCCTAAATGCACTAACAGTTGGAACGTTACAGAGACCATGCTGTTCTTTGATTCTCAGCTGGCTGGCGGGGTGTTATGCTTTCCCTTCCAAATCCTCGTGTGAACTGCCTTCCCTTTCCCCAACAACATAAACATGGGAAAGGTATCAAGCACAACCATTGATGTCTTGTCGCACGTAGAAAGCACTCGGGTTATTACCCTTGCATTTTCTCACGTAGCAAACCCAGTGATTTCAGCGGACATCAATCCTTTCTTTCATTCTATTTTTTTGCTCTTCAAACAGTGCTGCGTGAATGGGCCCATTATTGAGATACCCTCGCGGCAGCTCTTACCACCAACGTAGGGCAGCAGTCGTGAGCAACCGGCTACCTTCTGATGTACGACCGCTGAACTTATTCTGGTGAGAAGGAAGGAAGATCCGTTCAGCGGTCTCACTTCCCACGGGCCACTGAGAGCACCTATACGTCTTGTTACCATTACCCCCGCACTTACACGGTTTTTGTGGCCCAGCCATTTCCGACGACGCGTTGCGGGAGAGAGTACTGAGCAACCGATCACAGGAGGGTGTTGTGTCACGGCATCGCGAGATCCGATTCATACATATCCCTTCATCGTCCTTCCCCTCTTCCTAGACCAAGTCCTCTTCGCCCTTCCGAGGTCGTGCTTCTCATTCCAGCACCCACGACTGCTCGTGGACTTCTATCTAGCGTCGCGTGAGATGGCCCAAGATCAGACTCTGAGTGCCTCAAGCGGGGAGGCGGCACCCGGAGGCGGCGACGAGAGCTCATCTCTACCGCTTCGACGTTCTGGTCGCGTTCGCAAAAAGCCCTCCAACCCTAGCGAGGATACCGACCACGGAAACAAACCTTCAGTCAAATCGCCTATCTTGACGAGCATTCGGCGGAATCCAAAGCGAAAAGCTGCCCCGGAGACCTTTGACGTGCCCGACAATCTCCTGGAAGCATCACTTGGGCCATGGAAAGAGAATGAGAAAGCCGAATGGGCCAGCTGGATCGAGCTAGAATCTGACCCGGTTTGTTAAATACCGTTCAGTCCGTGGCAACAGCAAACTAATGTTCAGAAAGGCCTTCTTCACGGCTATCTTGGGCCAACTCGGCGTCAAGGGAGCGAGAATAGAGGAAGTGCTCTCTGTCGATGAGGAGTCCCTAGCCACCCTGCCGTACGCCATGCCGACTCGCTCCCGGGTTAGAGAAGACGCTTTTTGCTGACGACCATATTACAGTTCTCCAGTCCATGGTCTAGTGTTCCTCTACGAGTATGTTGCTGAAGAGAGTGTACACGCCACAGAGATAAGTCGAGATGTTTGGTTCGCGAATCAGGTGAGTCGAGTCTGTTCGGCCACGTAAGATCAACCGTGGTGTTAACTCGCGACGGCTAGACCACACAGAATGCATGCGCCACCATTGCCATGCTCAATATCATCATGAATGCAGAGGGATTGGGCCTCGGCGAAAGGCTTCGCAAGTTGAAGCAGGAATCCAAGGACCTGTCTCCGCCACTGAGAGGATACATGATTAACAATAGCGACTGGATAAGAGTGGCCCATAACTCGTTTGCTCGGTAAGTCGGCACACCACTGATGCCACAGACATTTCTCCACTAACGATCCGCAGCCGTTTGGATCTCCTGAATGCGGCTCTCGCTCTGGAAAATGAAGTGGAAAAGAAAAAGAAGAAGAAAACGAAGCGGGCCCAAAAGTCTAAGAAGTCAAGATCAGGCAAGTCCGACGATAGTTCGGCGTATCATTTCATAGCCTTTGTGCCTGCCAGGCAGAGGGTGTGGCAGCTGGATGGCCTGACCTCAACTCCCGTCTGTATCGGTAAGAATACCCTGTTTGCATATCTGATCTTAATGTATCTGATTCGGAACTAGGCGAATACGACAAAGACCAACACTGGACTTCGGTCATGCAACCCGTTCTCCAGGAGAGAATGATGCGCTACGAGACGGAGCGGTTATCCTTCAGTCTTCTTGCGCTCTGCGGCGACAACCTCACGAATACGCGTCAGGAGCTCGCGGCCAACGTCCGCCGTTTGATTGGCCTCGAGGCGAAGTTCAGCAACAGCCCCGAGTGGCCCGCTGAGGCCGGCCAGGACATCATCCACAGCTCCGCAGACGGTCGACTCTTCACATACCAGCTCGATGCCGACGATATCCATGTCGTTCCCGAATGGGAGATCAAACTGCCCGAGCCGCAGGGGCCCCGCCACGACGAGGCAATCGAGACAGCTCTGAAGTTATGGGCAGAACTTAGCGACGAGCAGAAACGCCTTTGTGCGCAGTATGAGGAGGAGCGTAAGATGGGCTGCCAAGAGCCCACCGCCATCCTCGGGCGGACCAAAGACTACACGGCTGCTGTCCATGAATGGGTCAAGAAACTGGCGGACCGTGGTGTCTTGAGGAGACTACACGAGGAGGTGCAGGTTCAGAATGCACTGTGAATTACCGTGCGCAGCCATGGAATACAGCTCGTGAAGATAGTCCCTGTCTTTGATATGGGCCATTCAGCAGCTCACGCCATTCGGGATGGGGATGAGATGAGAACGCAAGGAATCCTTCTGCGGTTTAGACCTCTGCTTTAGGTAATGCTGCGAGCAGACCAGGTCAGAGGTCATGAAAAAAGGGCAGAAACGGGAAGCGCAGGGTTAGCCTTGTGTCGATTGAACCGCCTTTGGCATGGGACCTCAAGACGGCAACATCCGGCCCGGCGCTAGGGGTCTTCTTGATGGTTGACGCCGTTGGAGAGGTGATCAAGTGCGTTTTCGCCCATAACCTGCCTATGTAAACAACATCACAGATGCAGGCAGTTGATAGCTGATGCGGACGGAAAATTGCATCGGATAGATAGATACCTTACATAAGGTAGTAAGTAAGGTACCTAGTGTATGATAAATAAGGACCCAGGGACCCAAGTTAGACGAAGCTTATTTACGTATGTACGTACCATGACGTAATTTACCGTTTGGAGGAAAATCAGACGTGAACTCAAGGCGGTCTGAGGCCTGCTTGGCGGGCAAATGACGGCATTTCGAGACCCTGCTGCCGGCAGCCCTTCCTAGCGGTCGCGGGGGCTGCTCCACTGCTTAGCTGCGCCCCGTCAAACCCAACCAAAAGCTTGAAGAGCCAACACCTCCGGAGATACAAGACAACCCCGACGTCAACGGTTTTTTTGCATGCTGCGGTTGATTTGCGCAGACCTGCCAAGTTTAGGTTTATCTAACACCACATAACATTTCCGATCCCCCGTGTACTCCGCGAACCATCCCCCAACATCCCGATCGCAACTCGGCTACCTAGGAAACAAACATCGCAGGCGGCTAAAAAAAACAAAAAACAATCCACGACATGTCCAAGCGAAGCAGCGCTGTGGCCGCGAATGGCGCCGCCTCGAAAGAGGGCAGCCAGGTCAGCCCGCCCAGTATGTTGACTGGTCCTCTCTCCGCGGCGACAGCGCATGATTATGAGAATAGCAAAGACAAGAGCAGGCTAACACACCGCCCGCAGTACCGGACAAGCAGAAGCTGCTGCTCTCGACCGACGCCGGGCACTTCTCCCTCGTGCGCGCGCTGCACCTGGCAGATCTCATCACCGAGATGAACGGTGAGCAGCCACTCCAGCGAGTCGTCGGCAAAGCAGGGCCACTAACAAAAGATGCAAAACGCTAGGCCTCTGCGGCATCCTCTCCGTCTTCTCGTCGATGCGCTACTGCCTCGGCGACCCGACAGAACACGGCAACCTCTGGGCAGCGCTTTCGCTGCTCCCCTTTGGCCTGTTCTTCGACTTCCTCGATGGCAAAGTCGCGCGCTGGAGGAAAAAGAGCAGCATGATGGGGCAGGAACTCGACTCCCTCGCCGATCTGGTAAGACCAACAAACCCCCCTGCCCCCAACTTATTCTCGTCCTATCTATCTACACAGACCAGACCAACTAACCGGTTGCCCTCCCCCCCCCTTTTCCCCCCAAAAACAGATCTCCTTTGGCGTCGCTCCCGCAGCAGTCGCCTTTGCCATCGGCATCCGCACGCCGCTCGACCACCTCTGCCTCGCCTTCTTCGTGCTCTGCGGCCTGACGCGCCTGGCGCGCTTCAACGTGACCGCCACCTCGATCCCCAAGGACGCGACGGGCAAGGCGCAGTACTTTGAAGGGACGCCCATCCCGACGACGCTCGCGCTCGACGCGCTCATGGGCTGGTGGGTGTCCAACGGGTGGACGCACGACGCGCTGCCGGGCGGCGTGTGGTTCGCGGGGACCGCGCTCGAGGTGCACCCCGCCGTGGCGCTCTTCATGGTGCACGGGTGCCTGATGACGAGCAGGACTATTCATATTCCGAAGCCGTAAAGGAATGGATGGGCAGGAGAAGAATTTCTTGGTTGGTACATGTCTTGTCAAGATCTTTTCTTTTTTTTGGGGGGGGGGGAAGGGGGGGGGGGGTGGAGTGGGTCAGTGGTTGGGATTGGGGAAGGGGGGGAAAGGGGGTTGGAAAGGAGGTTTCGGTCGGATCAGCGAGCATACATCTACGTTTTATAGCGGAAATGCGATGGGTTGTCAAGCTGGTGGTTTCAGGGGTTCTCTTGATTTGCTGCGGTTTTGTGTCCTGTACTTTGTAGCGTTGCTTTACCTCGGCTCTCTCATCACAGAGGAATCGAGATATGTTCCACCTAGATCTATCTCCAGTTTGCATTAGTGTGGCTTTTGATTCCACCCAAGGGATGAAGACGAGGTAGTCAACTGGAGATGGTTTGCAAAGACCGACGACCACCGGGAGGAGACACAATAGAGTAGCCTTCATACGAGCTCCGAGCCCCTGAAACGCCCTTGCTAGATGATTAGAACCATGCAGAAATCACCCTCACACAAATGTTTTCTACTCTTTTACGCCAGATTACATCTACGCCTTCTCTGCCTTCTCTGCCTTCTCCTCCTTATGGGGCGGGAAGGGGTTGTACATTCCCCTATCAGATTTGAGCTTCCGCAGCTTCTGGATCGCGTCCTCCAGGTCAACTGGCACGTCTCTCGCCTGGGTGGAGGTGTCGTCTCGGTAGCGGATGTTGACCTTGCGGTTGCGCATCTCGTCATCGCCCACCACGAAACAGAAGTTGTCTTCACGGGTTAGCAAACGAAATTGATTTGCAAGGGGAGGCGAGGGGGTTTACTCACATTGCGCCAGCTGTCCGTTGCGAATCTTCTTCTGGAGTGTATTGCCGCTGCTGTCGACATCTAAGATGATCAGTTAGGGCGTGCCCAAATGACTCGGAGAAAGGGCCGTGGGGATGCTTACCAACGTGGAAACGCTCTTTCTTCAAGAGCGCAGCCACTTCTTTAGCATAGCCGAGGAAGCCCATGCCGACCGGAATGACGATAATCTGCCGCGGCGACATCCAGAAGGGCCACTTGCCAGCGAAGTGCTCCGCCAAGATAGCAGTGAAACGTTCCACGCTACCAGCCATGGCGCGGTGAATCATGACAGGCCGGGCGCAGCCGGGTGACAAAGGCTTCTTGATAAGCAGCGGCTTCTTTTTCTCCTTTCCGTCTTTCTTATCGTCTGCGGCAGTCTCAGGCGCTGGGGCAGGGACAGAAGCTGGGGCTGGAGCAGGCTCCACCGCATCTGTCTTGTCTTTATGCGCGCCTTCGGCGGTCTGATACTCGAGAGAGAAGTTGATGGGTTGCTGGAAGTCGAGCTGGATGGTGGCGCATTGCCATTGTCTCTACAGGAGTTGTCAGTGGTATATCAACAGCGCGATGGAAAGGAACGACCATACGTTGAGACAGTCCTATCAAATATTCCCGGTTAGCGTTGCCAGGTTGAGTCACCGAGGAGCAGGGGCACACACCAGCACGGCGATATCGACCTTCGGTCCGTAGAAGGCGCCATCACCAGCGTTGAGCTCCCAGGAGACACCAGCATTGGAAGCGGCAAACTCATCGAGGGCCTCCTTGAGGCGGCCCTCGGCACGGTCCCATGTCTCGATCTCCCCCATGAACTTGTCCGGCCGGGTGGACAGCTTGAGTTTGAAAGTAAGGCCCAGCATACCATAGAAAGAGCTCATGAAATCGAAGAGATCAGCCACTTCTTCCTTGATCTGGTCCTCGCGGCAGACTAGATAGACGCGTTAGCAAACGCCAGAGAGGCATCAGCATGTAAATAGAACTTACAAATATGCGCATCATCTTGCTGGAACCTCCTCACTCGTGTCAGACCGCTCAGCGCGCCACTGGCCTCGTTCCGGTGAAGAACGCCAAAGTCCGCAAGACGTAGTGGCAACTCCTTGTGACTCCGTTCCTACACACAACACTTCAGCAACAACCAACAAAGTCATGAGTATGGGATTTCTTACTCTGTGGCGGAACATCATTGCATGAGCTAGACACCAGTTAGCCGAGAGTTGTGCCGATTCCAAGAATTCAAGACATACCAGGGCAGTTCATAGGCTTGAGACCAAACTGCTCCTTATCCACATCAAGCAGGAACATGTCCTCTTTATAGTGGGCCAAGTGACCTGACTGCTCCCAGAGAGACACATTGAACATGTTGGGAGTCATGACCTCGTCGTAGCCTCGGTTCCAATATTCTTCACGGATATACTCGGTGATGGCGTTATGGATACGCATGCCGTGCGGCAGCCACATCGCGGAGCCCGGTGAGGTTTCCTCAAAGTAGTAGAGCTCTTGCTGCTTTCCAATCAAACGGTGATCGCGCTTCGCAGCTTCTTCGAGGAACTTCTTATGAGCGGCCATCTGCTTCTTGTCCGGAAACGAGACGCCGTAGATCCGCTGCAAAGAGTCATTGTTGGCATCGCCGAGGAAGCTGGACCGTGGTTAGTCTTGATACCGAGTAGGCAAGGAGCCGAGTCCGGGTTTTCTGGACGGGGCTAGATGCAGTACATACTATGATGACGAGTTCTTCATGATAGCAAAAGTCTCAATCCTGCTGGTATCGGGCACGTCTTCTCAGAGTTAGCTTCGTCCAAATACATCCGTCCCTATACTCGACAGCGGAACAGTGGGCTAGACGTGCGGCATCCAGGGTAATAACTCACGGGGACCACGGCACAAATCGCTGTTCCAGACTTGTCAGCAGGTGCTGCTACAAATTGGGTGCCGTTCAAGCCCGACTTACATCAAAGGACCGTTCCGGTACACGGTGGTTCTTGTGCCGTCCGCAATCTTGTCCTTAATGATATGTACCTTGTAGGGGTTATAGGCGAACATCTTGAGCAGGTCCTCCTTGCTCATTTCCTATTCCCAGTGTAAGCCTCGATGGGCTGTCCCCCGAAGACATCAAGGCGGAACTGTGACTCGAGTTATTTCCTCTCTGAACGTACCAGTCTCTGGAAAGGCTGTTTCTCCTTCACGATTTTGGAGACGATGGTCTCAAGAGGCGCCCAGTCAGCGGCATGCACGGCAGCGCCGCCAGGGAGAGCCATTTCGTAGTAGAATCCGTTGTCCACCGCTGTGTAGTATGGAATTAGAACGGGGTTGGTGGGCGCTCAGGGCGGAGATGGAACGTACGGGGACCAATGCACAGCGAGCAACCGAATCTCCGTTCGCAGGCCTCGCCGAGAATGTGAGCGCTCGAGTGCCCTGGTATAGCGACTGTTAGTCGCTGGTTTGAACATCGTATCCCAAGCCGGCTCTCTCACAGAAGACGAATTTGCCCTGGTCGTCGCTAAAGTCGAGCAGCTCCAGTTTGCAGCTCTTCTCGAGCGGCCGCTCGATATCCCACAGGTGTTCTCCATCGATCCTGGCGACAACGGTGCGCTTGTACAAGCTGTTTGAGATGCCCTTCGCGATCTCTGCAGGAGTGGTCTCGTAGGCTTTGCCAGCCTTGACGGTGCCATCAGGCATTGTGATCACGATGTCATCGCGCGGCTTCCTGGCAAGCTCTTCCTGCTGTTCCTTGTAGAGACGGTCGAACAAGTCGAGGCGCTCCTGGAGGAAGGCCGCGGGCGGGTTCATCTCGAGGGGCCCGGCATCGGTGTCGGCCGCAGCTGCTGCCGGGGCCTTCTTCTCCTTCTTCGGTTTCTTGTCGCCGCCGCCAATGACGGCCTTCTGCAGGGCTTCGGTGACCTTCTCCATGACGGGTTCGTGTGGTGAATACGGAAAGTTAGGATTCGGCGCCAAATGTCGGAAGAATGTAGGTAGTTCTGCGACCCCTGAAACCCGTCCGTGAGTCAGATGGGACGGTGCTGGCGGGGTTCAAGCCGGCGAACTTGTAAATTTGCCGTGGAGCAGCACAAGTACCTACCTAATTACCCCGCGGTCGATAAGGCACCCCGGCTGTGGCCAAGACCGCCTGAACTATGTGAGGAGCTCGGACCACCCAGTCCTTATCGCCAGTATTCTTGGACTGGACAGGGCATATGCGTAAACACCTGCAGCGCGATCAGTGCAGAACCAGAACCAGAAGGGCCTGAAGCTCTGCGTGACGCCATCTCCGATACCTACACTACCTGCCTACCTCCCTTACATCTGGTAGGTTTACATACCACATACCTATCATCTCCTGAGCCAGCTGCCCCTCTCTGCTGGCCCATCCCGACAACCATCCATCCCCTCCATTCACCCCAGCGCTGCACACCACCAGCTCCTCATCAACACCCTCTGCCCCACAAACGAGGATTTGCAAACCCCCGAACTACCATCAACCAACGCCGAGGCCCTGCGGCGGCCCGCGGCGCGATTGCTCTATACAATGCGCTCATCGCTCGAAGACATCCCCGACGAGATCATCCGTCAAATCTTGCTCTACTTGCCGCCCAAGTACACGCTCGAGAGCTTCCAAGCCATCTCCCGGCGATACCGTCACCTCTCAAACGAGTGTCTGTTATGGCGATTCCACTGTCGCAACTCGTTTCGCTTTTGGAACGCTGAACACCATTTTGAAGAGAAACTTACAGCGATCGCATCTTCCGTGGATTGGAAGGCGCTGTGGGCCGCAAGGCACAGGAAGAACAGCAGGGCTGCGCGGCTTCTGGACGGGGTGATTTCGACCAAGATCAGTCAGCTGAAGAGGCTGAAGGGGATCTGCGAACTGGGATACGATGTGAAGGACTTCCTGCTGGCCCAATCCCACGTCGACGATTCCGCAGAAGATGTTCTAGCGAGGAGGTACGAGAGCAGTTTCGTCGTTCGGGTCGCTCGGCGCACTTTGACCCTACCCCTGACATCTAGCACTCCTTGACATTCCCATCCCTGGCCGCAGTTCGGTAACTAAACGCCGTTCAGGTACTACGCAAACTCGGCTTTAGACAGTATTCACAGAGCAGTAGCGGTGGAGTTGTGGTCCCGGTATCAGGGTCAGGCACTAAGCTCCGAGGGCCTGGACACCGCTCTGGGCGCTTTTGATATGTTTGTGTTGCACGACCAGGATCAAGACCTGGACTACGTACGCCCGAGTGTGAGACTACTCTCCGCAATTGCCCATGGCTAATGCCCGCTTAGGTAGTGCGGACACTCGATGAACTCGCCGAACGGTTCAGAACGGAACATCCGGCGTTTGAAAAGCTATCTACCAGAGAAAAGGCTCTGGCCCTTGTCCGCTGGCTAAGAGCAAATCGTCTCACGGGCATGGATCATCCCGAAATCAACTACCGTAATTTGAGGAATTGCTTCATCGGCCACGCGCTCTCCGAGGAGAATCATCCTTCTCTCCCCATCATTTCAAGCGCCATTTTCACTTGTATCGCTGAGCGACTGGGACTGACAGCTTTTTGCCTTGCCTTCCCGAGCCACGTTCATGCGGCGGTATATGCGCCACCCGGAAAGGATCTAGACGGGGATGCAACGGACGACCTAGATGGCGAGAAGAAGCGAATGTGCCTGGATCCGTATGGATCGGACGGAGAAGTCACCCTTGGCGATTTGCGCTCAAGGTTGATCGAGTTCGGATGGACACAAGGAACCGAAGCGTTTCTCAAGCCGTCGCCTGTGCCTATTATTGTGCAGAGGACGGCGCAGAATATCCGGGCAACTTATGACACTGTCCATAACCTCACGGGCAACGACGTCCTGGCGACCGAGATGAAGCGGCTGCGGCGTGGCCACCCCGGTCTGGATATGGACGCGGCCGTGTACGGCTCCATGTGGGCCGAGCTTCTCATGAAGCAAACATCCAGCTTCCACTGGGACTCAAACCTGGCCACATTTCTTCAGAAGTTCGCCCTCGCGTGGAGCGAAGATGTCTGGATAATCCAAAGGTACCTCGTCCCGCTGTATGACAAATTTGTGGCGTCGCAACCAAATCCTCGAATGCGAAATGGTTGGCAGAATGTGTACGAGATTCTGAACATGCTCGACAACCTCGACAACCGGACACCCGAAGTCAGCCGTCGCTACACAGAAGACATATCCGCACGCGTCCACTACAGGATCGGCCAGGTTTTCCGCCACAGACGCTATCGGTACATTGGCGTGATCAATGGCTGGGCTGCTATGGGCCATCATAGCCTGCCGATGCCGCATTACCTCGATGCTGCTGAGGCCGAGGAGGAAGGCGACGTGTTCGATCCCACTGAGTCGGTCCATGCCAGTAACATGGGGCCGCAGAGGACGTATTACACATGCCTGTGGGTGATCTTTTCATCTTCGCAAAGTCGCAACGTGACTTTGTTTTTGCTGACAGAACATGAGCTGTTCTAGAAAATCTACCGTTGATCGGCTACGAGTAGCCCAGGAGAATGTGGTCATTATCACCGACCCCAGCCTCATCCCAGCCGACCTCTTCTTCGTGGCGGGCAAGTTCTTTAAGCGCTTTGATGCCGAGACCTGCACATTTATCTCGAATATCAAGGAATACTACCCCGATGACTGATAGCTGAGCTGGAATCGAATCTTGTGACTCAGGCTGGAAGCTCCCTGATGACTGATTGTATTGCACGGGCCGGGTAGGATCAGCGTTGTGCTATTTATCTAATGTCATCCCCGCCGGCGGGGCGTGTAACGCGTGCGTTATCAAAGATCGATGTACATGCTCGTACCGGGATATGGACCCAATTGACGCTGTGAGACTATAAGCAGTCTAAAGAGCGAAGTATGCAATAATTTCTGACATTATCAAATGTTCATTGATCTGCCCCCGGTATTGTACTGTACCTCCGTCGGCAAGACAAGGCAGGTCAAGCAGCTACTGCCCTTCCATGGCCCGTGATATTCAACGCTAACCCCCCAAACCAACGCGGTGCTCGTTATCATTCCCATCATCCACCCTGCCGTCCCGGCATTGTCCCGCCCACACATCCATTCGAGAAAACAAGAAAAAGAAGGGGGTATCTTCGCAAGACAGGAATCGAAAATACGCCAAGCCATGCCGTGCTACTGCACTCAACTCAACAACACCCACTCGCCCCCCAGAACCCAGCTCCCGCCTTTAACGAGCACATGCCGTTTGGTTTGTGATGGCGTGTATGTATGGTCAAGTTGCCTTATGTACCTCCACCACCACCACCATCATTCATCATCATCGTCGTCGTCAACAACAACGACAACAACGACAACAGCAACAACAACAAGCCCCTTCCAAGGTCTCCTAAGCCCTCCCGGCCTCGCGTCTCGCGGCCCAGCCCTTGAGCGCAATCATCAAGATGACCCACGCCATGAGCAGCCCGACCAGGCCCGTCGTCACCGTGTACATGAACATGGCGTCGAGCTGGTAGTGAATCATGCCGCCAATGGTATCGCCCGCCTGCAAGATGCCACCCGTCTCATCAGCGCCCTCCGTCACACCATATCGAATTCTGCAGGGAAGAAAGTAGACTTACACTGGCCATGAAAATAACCCCGCCAGCGATCAGCCCAAACGAAGTTAGCAACTCTGTCGGCGGGCGCGAGGGGTACACGGACCGCGGCGGGCGCAGCCACAGCACGACGTAGGTCAGCGCGCGCGCGAAGGAGGCGCCCGTCAGCAGGTTGCCCCACTGCTTGTGCACCATGCTCGAGATCATGCTCTCTTGCGTGTGGGAGGTCATCATGAGGCCGAGGAGGAAGATGACGAGGGCTGGGATGGGGTTGGTGGAGAAGGCGTAGGATTCGGGTTCGGCGAGTTCGTTGTTGTTGTTGCCGTTGTTGGTGTTGCGTTCTACGTCGCGGTGGCTGTTGCCATGGTGAGGAGAGGCGGGAGGCGATGGCCGGGCGGCGGCGTCGGCGATGGTGTAGTTGAGGAGGTTGCGGATTTTCACGGACTCGATGAGCATGCCGCACTTGCGACCGGGTTAGTGTATGCAGTATGGTGAATTGGGGGGGTAGGAAGAGCCTTACCAAACCGCCGCCGATGAATAGAACGGTGATGGAGACGTGTTCTAGGTCTCCGGGGGTCCATGCGCCGTCAGAGCTGCCGAGGTGTTCGAGGAAGATGTTGGTTGAGCCGTAGAAGAAAATCAGAGCACTCTCGACGAACTCGGCCGAAGGAGCCCATTTCTGGCCCGCCTTTTTGGGACGGATGTTCCAGGCCTGGTACAGAAGTCAGCTTTTCTCCCGTCTTTTCGAGTAGCACTCAGGGGTAACGAACCCATCCAAGATCGCCAAAACTGCCGGCCCAGCGGCCGAGGGTAAAGATGCCGAGCCAGAAAAAGACGCCACCCTTGATCCAATGAGCCAAGCCGCTCAAGATGCCGATGCCCTCCTGCCATTCTTGTTAGCTGACTTGGTGGTTTGCAACTTCTTCCCCTCCAGTTGGCGAGAAACTCACAAAAAAGCGGCCATAGGTGATAACGCCGGTGCAGAGGGCAATGAAACCGAGGATCAGAATAGTCCGGTCGACAAAGTCGTAGGCAAAAAGAAGGATCTTCCAGAACCGGCCCGAGATCTTCCCGGCGACCTTGGCCAACAGCGAGCGAGCCTTGTTGGACTTGGAAATCATGGGCAAATGCGCCTCGAGGTCCTCGTCAGCATCCTCGTCGTCATCGTCGTGGCGGTACTCCTTGTGGGCATCGCGGGTGGGACTCGGAGGCGAATCCGCGCCCGACGACAGTGAATGGCTGCGCAGCGACTCAGTCCTCGGCTCCGTGCCCTGACCGCTGTCGTTGGAAAACCGGCCGTATGGCCCGGAGGAGAAGCGGGATTCGTGCTCGGCCATGGCCTCGGTCGAGACGGGGATAAAGCCTTGGCGCTCCTCGGCACGGCCGCCCAGCTTCGACTTCTCCCGCTTCAGCGCGCCCGCGACGCGCGCCAGAAGCCCGACCACGACCTGCGCACCCACGACAGCCGTCACAATCCAACCCAGTCTATGGTGGGCATTGTTTGGGTACAGATCGGGTGTGCTCGCGTTGTAGATGATGCCTAGGAACACGCCCCCTGTGTTGATGGCGATGAAGCCGAACTGCACGAGGAGCGCATATCGCGAACGAGCGAGCGACAACATGACAGCTATATCACCAGTTTCAGCAATTTCGCCCTTGCATCCTTGCGGTGGGCGCAGAGCTTACCGGCAGGCAGCGCAAAAACCCATGCCAGCACCATCAGGGCAATATGCCCGTAGATGGCCGCTTTGTGGTCTGGGTGCGCAAAGTACGTGGGGGGATACTGATCCTCGGGCAGCGGCTTGTCGGCGTCGGTCATCTTCATGCCGCCCCCGTGGTCATCGCCATGTGCAAGGGCGGCCGGGACAAGACCCAAGACCGCAACGCCCGCAGCAACTGGCAGGAGCAAATTCGCAAACGCCTTCATGGGAACAGGTTGTCACGCCCGGCTCTGTCAACGACGGGTTTCCACCACTGTCTCGTCGCCTGGTGGTTGCGCAGACGGAACAACGCGGGTTCAGACAAACAGATCCCGGGAACCTCGCGCTATAAGGATTTTATACTGTGCCTTCCCCGGCAGTTTGGCGTGCGTTTTCTAATATCGCCTCGGTAGTGAGTGCCGTCCAATCGTTTGTTGGCAGATCTTGGTGCTGCTGAGCATGCCAGTGGGTAACTTGCAGGACTAGATTATGCCGTCTGGTGTTGTGTGATATGGGCCCTGGACATGTTCCGGCGAAGCTGGGGGAGGACTAGGCACTGTACTTATCCAGGCAGCAGAACAAAGGCAGCGCCGCCTTGGGTCGTAGATGAGCCAGAGGGCCAAGGCTATTTTATGGAGTCTCGTTGCCGGAAGCGGGTAACGACGAGCGAGACCCGGGCAGAGAGGATTTAAAAGTGGCCATGGTCTTGTCATGGAAGGCCGAGCAGTTCGCTTCCTGTTTTGGGCAGACTGGTTGATTGGTAATTCGCGGCCCAAGAAAGCTCCAGGATTCGGGCAGGAGTCAGGCCACCCAGCGGCCCTGGTCAGGCGTCCTTTTTTGTCGATGCCTTCGCGATTTGCGCATCAGCAACTCCGAGGCATCCGAAGCTTCCAGCTTTGTGAGGCGGCGTCGCGACATGGCGGGTGTCAGGTGGGAAATTTTGGGTTACAGTGTTTTGGCCACTGTGTGGGGTCACAGCAAGCTTCGATGCCGTTCCCGCCATTATCGGATCTCGAGTTTGCTTACTGCACTGCGCAGCGCAAGACACGCCCTGTCCATCAACACGCACACCGCAGAGATGCATCGACAGCCTCAACTCGGCCAATGAAAGCGGCGGACATCGGATGACGATCGACTCAGCCGAGAGAGGCTGCAATCCCTACCGTTCCGAAATCAAACGTTATCCTGCAGCGGTGTGGGTGGGTGTGAGCCCTTTGTGCAACCGTAAGTCCCGCCCGACATGGGAGAAATCAACAAAGGCCATTCGCCAAGAGAGATCCCGATGGTGGCTGGATTGCCGGCGCAGGTGGGGGCCGGAGTTAACCTCGTCAGCGAGCTGCCACGCCGACCACGGCGTCGCAGGCCGCAGGGCTCCGGAAACATCACGGATGATTCATCCCCCTCGACAACGACCAACAACAGATGCGGGGCTTCGAGCAGGCCACCGACTCATATGTGCCACACAGTAATCTGTACACAGTAACTTTATTAGTCTGCAATTCGTCACCCCGACTTGCAACGCGCATAAGAACGTAAGAAGGGACCAATATGCTCCGTTGCACGGGCAGCCGCACACTACAACATCCATATCAGTCGATCCGTCGAGCCAAGATATGAAAGGACCCTTCAATGACAAACAAAACAGAAGCTATCCAGATCCCTCGGTCTCGGCAGCGGCAGTGTGTAGAATCCGGGCGACCCCCCAAGAAACCCGCTACGTGCTTCTCCACCTCGAAAATGGCCAAAAACGATGCAAGTGTCAATTCCGCCCGCATCCCAATACCACCCTACTTCACAGTACCGAGACTCGGCCCAGGCCTTTTGCAGCAGCCGTGACCATCCACTACACACTCTCGTCGATCTTGGCCAGCTAATAACGGAGTCGGAGTTGCGACAGAGCCCGAGACGCACGGTCGCTGTTCGCAAGCTCTTCGAAAGTCAGGTCACGCTTTGAGCGTTGGGCCAAGATGGTCCCGCACATGCATGCGCCGTTTAGCTGCGGAAGGCTGCTGTGCCGTTTCCGACGCAAACGAGCCAGAAGGCAAAGAACCGAAACTGTTTTGCAATACCGAATAAGCGAAACGCCCCTCAAACTACGAATAGGTACACTATCAATCCTCACCCGCATACGCCGCCAACATCCAGATTTCTGCCCTGTGGTAGGAAGGCCCGCGCCACGTCCGATGGATCCGCGAGACCCTTGTCCAGTCACGATGCTCCCGCATGGACCCTTGCCATGTGCGCCCTGCCGTTCGCAACCTCCCCGCAGAAACCCAAGTGCTGCCGCCAGCAGCGGCTTGTGACAGGCTGCATATGTACTGTACTAGGCTCTGTTTGTGCGACCTGTACATACAAAATACACAGTACATCTTGTGTGCCCAATGGCGACCACCAGGCAAACAGGACAAGACATCCACATCCCGATCTTTCCGAACAGCGTCGAGCTTATGGGTCCGTCGTTCAAGGGAACTTCAAGTGGAGGTATGACCCGTCATCGCGCGCCGTCGTGGTCAGCAGAAGGAAGAAGACACGCAGAAAAACCTGGCTGAGTGGATCCGGAGTGCCGGCCACTTACACAGCCCGCTGGTTTTCATACTGTGCTGTCGCCCTTCTACATACTGCGTACCTACGGGAAGTACTGCCCCAACATCATCGCAAGGCGAAGGATCGCGGCAGCGCGGCAGTCCTTTCCAGCTTTTCATTTTCTTGAGAGGTCCATCTCCTCGCTATTCGCGCGTGAAGTACTCAAAGGGCCTGAAGATCACTGCGCCGAGCGCGCGGCAACGTGCAACGAGATTTACTACGGTAGTGATCTCGAAACTGACGTCACGGTATGTACCCTATGTATGTACAGTTTGCGCCAGAGAAACTTGAAATATACGAATGGTAGGGCTGAACCCCTGAAGGTCGGACACCCAAAAAGTCAAACAACGCCTGTAAGACATAGGTAATTAGAGACGTACCTCTGTATGGTTTTCGTTCGTAATACATCCAGATCTATCATGCACAAGTATCGTAACAACCTCGCTTCCCTGTGGAAGTCAAGAACCTGGGTCTCACAGTGCAGATCGTCCTGAACCCGAAGAACCCCCGAGTCTCCATCTGTCCTCCTCACCGCTGTCCACAACCACGGCCTTCCCTTCCCTCCGCAGCTTCTGCAAAATCTGCATGACCCCGCCCGCGGCCGCCGGGTGCAGGGTCTCGGGAACATCCCGGTAGATGCTCCGAACGAGCTCCATCACGGTCCACGCTTTCCCCTTCCCATCCCCGCCCGTCGTAGCCGTCGCGTCCGCGTTCTCGGCACTCCGAAGGGTCTGCACAACCTGCTCCTCCCGCTGCCCGCGATGTCGGATATACTCGGCGATCTTGGCCGGCCCGTCCTCCACCACGGGGCCATGGCCGGGGTATGCCCTCCGCCCACCGCCGGCACCACCACGTCCGCCTCCCCCTTGGCCCCCCCCATAAAGCCGCCGCATCCTCTCCAAACTCGACACGTACGCTCCCAGATCCTCAAACACGCTCGTTCCGTGGCCCAGCACATTGTCCCCCGTAAACAGCGCGTCCTCCTCCTCCCACACGAGCACCATGTGATCGGCCGTATGGCCGGGCGTGTGCACCGCCGTCAGCGCCGCTCCGGGGACGCGGAACTGCTGGCCGTCGGCGATGTCTAGCAGCAACCCATCCCCATCCCTATCCCCAGCCTCACCCTCATGCTCACCGCCAGCTTGGGCCTGGCGGTCGGGGCGGTGCTTGTACACCCTCGTCCCGGGCCAGGCCCGCAAGAGATCGGGGACGCCGCCCGTGTGGTCATGGTGCCAGTGCGTGAGGATGGCGCCGTCAAGGGCGGCGTGCTCGGAGGCGAGGACGCGTTTGAGCGCGGCGATCCAGGACGGCTTGCCCTCGCCTGTGTCGATGAGCAGCCGGGAGGTGCCGGTGCCGAGCAGGTAGGTGTTGGTGCCTTGGAGGGTGAATTTGCCGGGGTTGCCGGCGAGGATGCGGATGCAGCCTGGCGCGAGGCGCTCTATTTCGGGGAGGGGGGGAAGTTGGGGGGCGGTGGCCATTTTGTTTCTGGTGAGGGGGTTGGGTTGGGGTTGGGGTTTGGATTGGAGGCAAATAAGGAGTGTTTGCTGCAGGAGCGGTCCGGCCGCGAGCCGCATCCGGTAGTTTTACTTCTGTGTTAAATATAAGATGTCCCGGGTGAGTGAAGGATTGGGGTTGACGGGACGCGGGGTTGGGGCCGGACCGGTGCGGGGTAGGGTCGGTCCGGTTGTAGTGGGTTCCAAGTTGCCGAGGGGGCCCGGACTTATCGGCTGCCCCGCGGCATGTGCTTTGATTTGGATTTAACAATTGGCGGACCTCACTTGGGCAATCATCAATCGTTGGAAATATTGTTGAGAATTGCTCTGTGAGGCAAGAAGCTTAGCCTATCCGCCCTCGGGGTGCCCGACTCGTTCCGGAGGAGACCTATGATCGTCAGGGGGGATTTACAGCCTGGGGTTAAAGTTGAGTGACGCAAGCTAGCTTCCTCGGTATGCTCCTGCGGGCCGTTTATAATTAATTGAGATCGTGACTGTTGGACAAAGACTTGCAGCCCGTTGTTGTGTTGAAATGTTCAGCCAATGCCATGCCGAGGCTGATGCCCCTGTCAATCACGCTCCTTGTCCCCGAGTCGGACTTTTTCAGCGCTGCGCCGCTGCCGAAGCTCAGGCACACTCAGTACATACGCGGTTACCTCACAGGGCCCCGCGCTTATCGATAGGCCTCGCGGGAAGGATCCGCCCAGCAATTTCCAAGTTAGCCGTCACTGCAGCGTTATCGATAGGCTGGAGGCTTTGGGGCAGTTGGACACCTTTTTGGCGGTGCGAGGAACGGATGAATTGACAGGGCGAAACAATAGCTGACTGCAAGCCTTGCGAGACAATCGATTTGGTATTGTTGCAAACTCCAGCGTGCATAGACATGGATGAACACTAACCCGTGAATAGGAGTCCTATTGTTCTGCAGACGTAATAGCATTCGGCGACTCGAAGCACGCGACGTTCCGCCTCTGTTAGAGTGCGCCCGCCACCTCTCATCCCCCCCCCGAACCACACGCGCCCTTCTTCTCTCGAACGATTCCGAGGCCAACCTACCAACTGTAGCCTATTGATACTTTTTACTCGACGTCAAGACCAGCGAGCAAGAAACAGCGCACCTGCTGTCCCCGAAGCACCATCCACTCGACCAGGCGCGCTGGATCCTGAAACAGTTGTACTTCTACCTGAGAAAGCACGGTCTAGGAACCGGCGGAGTCGTCCAAATTCTCCTACCAGCTGCTAGTACGTACGACGTGGAACAAGGACTCGCAAGATGGCGGCGAGGCCTGCTACCCCGGCATCGCCCAAGAACCACAAAGTGAAGAGCCCCCAGCCAGGGCAGCCCATGTACGGCTGTGGTAGGTCATGTCTGCGCCAACCCCCAATCCCCCGATGCTGACAGTGGCCGGTACAGAGCACCTCCAAAGGCTCTTCAATCAAGACCAGGCGACAACAAACACCTCGATCCAGCACTATAAGGCGATCCTCCGAAGCATCTTCGACACAACTCCCCTCATCTCCCAAACAGCCAAGGCCATCGATGGCCAGATTGTCACCTCGCTCACTCCCACATACCTCTGTCTCCAATGCCCCTCAACCCTCACCGAGGATGACCGGGCAAAGCATGGCACCAAGAAATCACACAGATTCTGTACGTTGGCGTTGCTGGTGATTTGATGCCGGGTGGCCGGGTATCCGCGGCTTACTGACTTGGGGGCAGATGTCGACTCGAGGAGCGGCGCGCTGTACTGCCAGATGTGTGATGACATTGTCTGGGATCCCACCTTTGAGGAGCTCAGATTAAAGAAGCTTGGGACAGGCACCTTTTCAAGTATGTTCCGCGCGGCCTGGTGCTGGCGGTGGCGAGCTTGTCGGGAAATACTAACAACTCCCTCTCCTAGACAGGAAACGGAAACACGAGGAGCTGTTCGAGACGTCCGATCCCGTCAGGGACAACCCAACATACATCTCGGCCAACACCACGGCCGCCTCCTGCAAGGCCAGCGGCCTACGGGGCATCTACAACGCAGGCGCCACCTGCTACCAGAATGTTGTCTTGCAGAGCTTTCTCCACAACCCCATCCTGCGCAACTTCTACCTCAGCGACGGCCACTCGAGCAGCAACTGCGACGTGCCGCACTGCCTGAGCTGCGCTATGGATGACATGTTCCAAGACTTCTACGCATTAGAAAACACGAACGGCTATACGGCCGCGAATGTTCTCTCTGGGTTTTGGATCAGCGAGAAGAAGGCGTTCGAAAATCTGGTGACGACCAAGGAGCAGGACGCGCATGAATTCTTCCAGTTCCTGGCCGAGGAGTTACACGAACGCAACGGCGACGGCAAGAAGCCTGAGATTGGCAGCGAGCACAGCTGCAACTGCATCATCCACCAGACCTTTTACGGCAAGCTGCAGAGCACCACGACGTGCCAAAACTGCAGCGGTGTGACAAACCAGGTGCAGAGCTTTCTGGACCTCAGCCTTCCGCTCGAGAATCTGTCCCAGAAAAAGGGCAAGAAGAGCACGTCAAGAGCCGGCGGGTCGTTGACGTTGCAGGAGTGTCTCGACGAGGAGTACATCAAGTCGGACAAGTGCGAGTATCGCTGCCACAACTGCAGCTCAATGCAGCAAGCCCGGCGGCAGACATCAATCAAGAGATTACCCAATGTACTATCGATCCAGCTTAAGGTATGCCCCCATGTCTCTTACACCCCTTACACCCCCTTTCTTCGTCCCCTGTCACGGCTTTGGCAACTGAAACATACTGACGACGGTGATTAGAGATTCGAGTACAAGCAAGGCCGCAACGAACGCGCCGCAAAAATTGATACGCCCGTGCAGTTCCCGCTCCAGCTCAACATGCTACCCTACACCAACCGGGCCCGCGGTCAGGATGGCCCGGAAAACTATGAGCTGGCCCGCTCGTGCACCTTTGATCTACTCAGCGTCGTGGTGCACGTGGGCGAAATCGATACCGGCCATTACGTGTCATATTGCCGGGTTGGTGATCAGGTAGGTCCTTGGATTTCTTATTTCATCCCGACCGCGGTGGTGTTGCTTGTGCTAATATGAAAGGAATAGTGGTTCGCTTTCAACGACCACAAGGTGGAGCTCGCGCAGAAATCCGACGTGCTCAACTCACGGCCATATCTCTTGTTTTATGTCGTTCGGTCGCTGGCGTAAGGAGGGCAAATGAGGAATCGATGGGTCGGAGTCTGGCGCTTCTGCTTCCTGGCCTGTTACATATCATAGACGTTGGGTCTGTATTCGGAATACCATCGTCATAGCGGAATGGGGATATATCCTTTAATTTTTACACGGGGCTGTCTGTTTTTGGCGCCTAGGACTGGTTCTTGGGAAGCATGGTGTCTCTTTTATACCTTTCTCTCTCTTTGTATTCTAAAGCACCGTCTGTTTTATCGAGGATGCATTTACAAGCGCTTCCATCCGCCCGTCCATTATCATCATCGTATCCTAGTCATTCCTGGTGTTCGTGTCTATCCTACTTTCTACTGGGTTGTGCTTCTTTCCGTCCATTCATCCATTCATTCCATCTCTTCCCCCATCCCCGTATTCTATTCAACTCAGCGCTCTCAGCTCAGCAGCACTCTCGACTCAAGTCTTTCCCCGCCACCCCCAAGCATCCGACTCGAAGTTGGCGTAGCAGTAAAACTCGTTACTTAGGCCCCGCGCGTGCACAGGTTCGTAGTCGGTCGTGCGCAGGTCAAAGGCCCGGTACACACGTGTCACGACGTCCCCCATTCGCTCGCCCGTGCAGACAATCACTTTTGGGTTTGGGCTGCTGCCGTCTGATGATGGTGGTTTGGATAGCCACCTTACTGTGAGGGCCGCTAGGTAAGGGGGGGGATGTGTAAGTAAGTGGTTGGTTTGGTAAGTAGTTAGGTATTTGTATTTTGTATGGGGGGAGGAGGGAGAATGGGAGGTAAGTAACTAGGTACCTTTGGTTTGGCAGTCTTCGCTTAGAAAAGGCGGATCGCAGATGATGCGGTCGCAGGTACCTTTGAGCTCAGCTAGTTGTTGGGGGTTAGCCATCGAAAGCCCCGCCCCCCCAAAAAAAAAAGAAGGGATAGAGAGGCAAACCAGGCAGCCTGAGCGGCTGGGCAAAGTCGTAAAAGACAAACTCGGGAAAGACGGCGAACCGGTTGTCATGCTCGAGTAAGACGAGCTTGGGCTTGGGCTCTTCTGGAGGGCTGGCGCTCTGAAGCAAGAGCAAAACTGTCAGTCACCCCATATTCCTCTCTCTCTGTAAAGACAAGTATCCGCTGGAGAGCGAGAGCCGTTGAAGAGAAGGTGGACAGACTCACCAGGATATTCTTCAGCGCCACAAACACACTCGGCGTCGAGACGACCGCCACCGTCATGTCCGGCGTGGCCCCATCCAGCAGCAGTCTCGCATACAGAGACGCCGTTTCGTCTGCGTACTGTGACTTGTCATCAGCACTCTATCGAGTTTTCACAACCCCTTTTCTCACCCTTGTCATCATCCGCTGGAAACACCGGCCACAAAGGAACCCCAACCCAACCCAACCAACCAACCAACCAACCAACCCGGCCCACCCAGGCAGCTCAAGTTTATAGAAAGACAAAAACGAATCAAGACATACCCAAAACTGGCTCTCGTTCCAGTCCTCCGTAAACACGTCCATCGTCAACGGCCCAGCAGCATGCAGCGCCTCGGCGCGGGCCTGAAGCTTGGCGAATTTCTCGTTGCGGACCTCCCGCTCGGCGTAGAACTCCTTTAGGGCATCGAGGGCCGCCGAGGAGAGCATCCTAAAAAAAAAACAAAAACAAAAAAAAAATCACCAGTTTGTCAAATTCATTGTTCTCATTCATTCATTCGTTGAATTTATCAGAAAGCCGACTTACAGCTCCTCACCATCACTCTCGTGGCCGGCGGTCATCTTGCGCGAATCGGACGAGGATCGACAAGTGTACTGCTAGTGGTCCGCTGGGGGTTATGTTCTTATTGTTGGTCGATTGAAAACGAGGCCAAGACGACGAACGGGTCAGGTCAGAGAGGAGGCGAACAAAATTTTGGGTGGATCTGGACAAGACATTTGGGCTGCATTTTGGGATTGATTTTACATAACAAGGTCTCGGCAAAGCATCAAAAAACCCCGTCAGAGTTCACGTGAGTTAGTTACTCTGCAACTGTTCTGGCACTGTCGATTCAAGGAAATAACGTCTAGTTACACCGGTATATACACTCTACAGTGTCCAGTCTGCCGCCCCAACCGCCACCCCCCATCCCCCCAGTACAACAACCTCCTTTTTACTGATCGTCAAGCACGTGGATGTACTTCTTCTCTTCCCGCATCTCCCGTTCGGTCGCAGGCGGCAGGTCGTAGAATGTCGAGGAACGGTAGTGTTTCTGTTCGAGGGGTTAGCCACATCCGAGCAGGCGCCAAAAGAAACCATTTCACATACCAGGTAATGGTAAGTCCACTGGCTGATATCGCTGGGCTCAATGTCCAGGTCCTTGAACGTCTTGGCCGTCTCGTCAATCTCTTGGTCGTGGAATTCACGCTCAACCATGTCGGCCGACATGATATCCCACCAGAGGAGACGGTTGAGCAGACCGGCGGCCGGCTTCAAGAGCGCCTTGGGCACATTGATGTGCCTGCGCCGCTTGTAGATCTCCCGATCGACCATCTCGGAGATCTCGGCCGTCGAGTAGTTCTTGGGGCCATACAGCTCGTACGTCTGGGACGCCGTGTTGTCGTCAAACAACATCTTCTCAAGCGCCTCGCCGACGTCGATGACCTGCAGTGTGATGTGTTAGAGCATAATCGCTTCGCAGGCTGGGTGGGTTAAGCACATACATGGACCGGCCAGTACCTCTCCTGCATGTTGTTTGCTGTGAAGAGGTTCACAACGCCGGCGAGCTTCAGCAGCAGGTTGTCCTCGAAACCGAACATTGGAGCTGGCCTGACAATCGTTGTCTCGGGGAAGATGTCCCGCACCACTCGCTCGGCATGGCCCTACAAACCAAGTTAGACGCATTGTCCAAACGTGCAATCACGCGTATGTTGGGTTACCTTGGTAGCAAAGAACTCCGAGGGCGAGCTAGGGTTCGCGTTATACGAGGAGACGTGGATGAACCGATCAACGTCGTACTTGGCAACAGCCTCGGCGATCCGCTCAGAACCCTCGATGTGCACATCGGCGAGGGAGAAATTCCTAGTTCCGTCAGCGCCAATCCTTGTGTTCCCGACCGCAACATTTCCCACTCACTTGGTAGGGTAGTTCCGGCCGACCAGGTTGTAGACGACGTCGGAATGCCTGACGCTCTCCTCGATCGACTGGGTGTTGTGCAGGTCGTATTCCTAAACCTCCGTTCAGCAATTGGCTCGGCCACCCCAATGTCATCACGGATCCCTCACAATGAACACAACACGGCCCAGGTCGCCGGTCACCTTGAGATGGCGCTTGGCCATCTCTTCGCGGTACGGCACAATGACAGTGCATCCCTGTCTCGCTGCAGCATGGCTCGTCAGTCGGACGTTGAAATTGCCTCGGACCGGGCGGTCGAACCTAGCCGGTTGACGATGTAGCGGCCCAGCTGGCCGGTGGCGCCGAAGACGGTAGCGGTATGTTCGCCGAGCGACGAGCTAGACGCATGCCTCGTCAGTAGCAGTCCGGGCGAGGAAGGGGGGTAACGGACCGGCCGCCTATGGTGCGGATGAGTGGCTTGCCGGTGCGCGTGATGTGGACGTCGGAAATGGCCCGGCGCTGCAATGCGCTTCTCGCGATCTTGGGGGCCGTCGCCCGCACGGCGGTCGGCAGGGAGGCCATGGTGGCTGGTGGTGGATGTGGAATCCCAAGATGGGCGGGCGTCGCAAGTCAATTGACGTTGACGACGGAGGCTGCGTGCGAGCGAGCTTGGTTCAATTCGACCCAAGCAATTGCAGACGCCTGCCCGCCGGCTTCAGAGCTCCGGCCCACTCTGCCCCGTCCGGGATAGAATATGGAGGAATGATTGGCCAATCAGAGACGCAGAGTTTCACAAGGCAAGGTCAAAGCCAAGAGCACAGACCACCAACAGGGCACAGTATGTACGTACCGTCAGAAGCAGGCAGGCTGCTGCCCTGCCGCGTCAAGTGGGAGCTTGGGGTGGGCTGCAACTGCAACAGCGCCTTCCAGCCCCATCATCACCACCTCCAACATCGACACCCAAATTTACCCCAGACATCCCGGCCGACCGCAAAACATATCCGAATCCGAATCCGAATCGAACAGGTAGCCGGGATATTAAAGTCTCAGCAACCCGTTTCCTCCGAGCAAATCCCCCTCCCCCCTCCCCAGTAATTATTCAGCACATCGGTCAAAGATGAACGTCGACACCATCTCCGACTTCCTCGCCGAGCAGCGGGACAGTGCCCCGGACGACCTACAGCCACTCGTGCTCGAGTTTGAGACGCTATGGGAACGCAAGCTGTGGCACCAGCTCACGAACCAGCTGATCGAGTTCTTCAACAACCCGGGCAGCAGACCGCAGCGCCTACAATTCTACAAGGTCTTCGTGCTCAAGTTCGCCGACAAGATCAACCAGCTGAAGCTCGTCGACCTTGCCCTGAAGGCGGCAACACAATGTAGAGGTGTGTAGGACCACTACAAATGTTGTGACAAAGTTGCGTCTTTGCTGACCAGAGAGCGTGTGCAGACAACCAAGAACGCCTCTCCTTCATGGAGGCGGTCGTCAAGAAGGTGGACAACGAAGACTCGCAGGACGCCCTCGTATTTGCCACCATCGCCGTGGCGCGTGTGAGGCTGGACCTGCGCGACCTGGAGGGCGCGAGGAAAGACCTGGACCGGGCAGAGCGGGTTCTCGACAGCTTCGACTCGGTCGAGACGATCGTGCACGCGGCCTTCTACCGCGCCAACGCCGACTACTACCAGGCCAAGGCCGACTTTGGCCTGTACTACCGCAACGCACTCCTCTACCTCGCCTGCATCGATATCAAGTCCCTCTCCCCCGACGAGCGGCGCAGCCGTGCCTACGACCTGTCCATCGCCGCGCTGGTCAGCACGAGCATCTACAACTTTGGCGAGCTGCTGCTGCACCCGATCTTGGACGCGCTGTCGGAGAGCGACGGAGACAAGTGGTTGCGCGAGTTGCTCTTCGCCTTCAACCGCGGCGACCTGGCGGCGTACGACGTGCTGGCGGCGCACATGAAATCGAACCCGCTGCTGGCCCAGCATAGCCACCAACTGCGCGAGAAGATCTACCTGGCGGCGCTGACCGAGGCGGTGTTCCGGCGCCCACCGCACGACCGCGCCATGACGTTCGCCACCATCGCCGCCGAGACCAAGGTGCGGCCCGCCGAGATAGAGCACCTGATCATGAAGGCGCTCAGCCTGGGCCTGCTGCGCGGCACCATCGACCAGGTGGACGAGGTGGCGCACATCAACTGGGTGCAGCCCAAGGTGCTGGACATGAAGCAGATCGAGAACATGCGCGGGCGGCTCAAGGAGTGGGATTCCAGCGTCAACCAGCTTGGCAACTGGATCGAGACCGTGGGGCAGGACGTGTGGGCGGCATAAATAAAGGTAGATGGAAGATGCAGGGCAGGGCAGGGCAGGGCAGACGGAATCTGAACACAAAGGCGCAACAACACATAGATGGACGCCTTGTATGATATGCATGATAAGACATGCAGAAAGGAGTCTGAATGATAAGACTGGGGGGGGGGCGGGGCAAACAAGCCCAGTTAAACAAATCCGGCATTTCTTTTTCGCCCGCCACAAGTGTGATCTATGTGTATGCTATGGGTATCAAATCCCCTCTGTAATAACACTCTCCCCCCCCTCCCCCCAACCTTTTTAAACTAACGCATTACAATTCATCATCCTAACCCAATCTATCAAATTACCGCCCCTCTCCCGCCAAGTGAACCCGTCCGCCCTCCTCCCCATCTAAGCACTCTTCGCCTTCCCCCGGCCCGCAGCACCACTCCCATCACCGAGAACCACCAACCCGCCCACCACCCAGGCAGGCCACCAGACGCACCACACCACCACGGGCGAGTACGTCCCGCACACGTGCCACCCGACCGCCGCCTCGCGCAGCACGCCCGTCACGCCCGTGTGGCCCCAGTACAGCGCGGCCGCGAGGAGGACGGCAGTCGGGCTGATGGCGTTGAGCAGGGCCGTGGCGAGCCACTTGGCGGCGGGCGACTGCCGCGCGGGCCGGACAAAGGACAGCGGGGCGGCGAGCAGGCCCGTGATCATGGCGAGGGAGAAGTTGAGCGTCGCGAGCGTCGACAGGGACATGCCCAGTAAGAGGAGGGAGAAGGATTTGATGAGGTTGTATTGCTGCGGCGTGATGGCGGTTTGGGTCTGGAGGAGGTGGGAGAGGGTGACGGGAAGGAGCGTGTTGAGGAGGGCGAAGGTTATGAAGAGGGGGGTTAGGGTCTGGGGAGGGGGGGTGGAGGAGAGGTTGTTAGTTGATTAGTTGTTGATGGGGTGAAAAAAAAAGGGGGCGGGGAGGGGACTTACGCTTTCGGGGGCGTGGTTGAAGAGATAGAGCGGGATTATAGACAGGGATTGGACTAGTGTTACTACGCCTAGCGGTAGGAATAGGTCGCGCTCCGCTGTGGGAGGGGTGCTGGCGGTAGCGGGTGTTTCGGACTTGATTTTTGGTGTGGTGGTCTCCTCCGGCTGGCCGCTTTTCACCCAGAGGGCGATGGCCATGATAGTAAAGTTGGCAGCTACCAGCATGGCGCTCGGGAGGTAGGTGCCAATGCTGACAAAACGCTCGCGCTGCATCAGCAGGTAGAAGAAGAAGCTTTGGTGCAGGTGCTCGAGCAGGTTGTTGAGGCTGCGGAAGGTGCCCTCGATCACACGGCCCATGGCCATCTCGTCCTGCCACCCTTCGCCAAACGGTCGCAGCGTCACGGCGTCGACGTGGTACGGGATGAAGCTGCTGTGGGCTCCGCTAGCCAGCCCGAGGCCCTGCTTCAACATACCGCGTAGCATAGTACGCAGCCGGTCCGGGTATCCGTTGTCGTGGCGCCACATCTCCTGCAGCGCGACACCGATGCCCATCTGGCCGCCGGCGATGTGGACAATCGAGTTGATCAGATCGAGGTTGGGCAGCTGGCCGTTCACGCCGTCGTACACAATGTGCACGCTGTCGAAACGGCCCTCCTGCGCATAGTCGATGGCGATTGCGCCCTGCAGCAAGCCGGACTTGAGCGGCAGGCTGGAGACGCGAGAGGGATCGTGGGCGTCATGGTAGGCGTCAACCCACGCCTGAGGGCCGGCGATGCTGTCGGGCGTCAGGAGTAGGATGATGTCTTTGGACCACAGCGACCAGCGTTTGAAGTAGCGCAGTAGCGTTAGGGCGAGCGGAATGCCGTTTCGGTTGATCTCGTGCTTGACATTCTCCCAAGCGGCTACCAACACGATGGCCTCGGTGGCGTCGCCGCGCGGTGCCTGGAGGATGGCGTAGAGGTTCTCGCCCGAGTAAGTGCGCCCGGCCGCGTGGTAGGTAAAGTTTTGCCGGGCCGTCTTCAGACCGAGGCCCTTGACGATAGGTTCGAGCTTGTCGTTCATTTCGGCGTTGGTCTTGCCGACCAGCTCGTTCACCTCGTGCTTGTATGCGCGGAACACATTCTGGTCGCTGCCCCCAAAATATGTGTGCACCTGTCCAGGAAGAAGGGCGTTTTCTGAGATGTAAGTTCTCCGCGAGTATTGGTCGAGCGGAAGCAGGAAGAGCCAGGCGACGCCGACGAGGATGCAGAGCAGCGACAGGTAAGGCGGCAGCTTGAGGATGCGCGGGTCGCGCCGCAGCTGCAGAGCGCTGGCTGACATTCGATTAGCGATTGATTTCCTTCAATATCACCGTAACTTGTCAAGATACTCACCCAACAATCGTGGCATCTTGACTGCAGTAACCGGGTATCCGTCGAAGCTCCGAGTCGTTGGGACCTGCTGCGCCCGATGCGCTAGCGATTCTGGAATGATGGTCAGGGGAAGTCGCGTGCGACAGGTCACTGCGTGTAAGCGGACAGCGGAGAGTGGGTCACGGCGCGCCGGGAAATGCAAGAAACGCGGGAGCGCTAGCCTTTTTTTGATTTATTTGTAGCTTGGAATTCGTCGCATAGAAGAGAAATGCTGCAGTCATAAACAGCCCCGGCTGCACCGTCTAATTACATCTGTCTAATACATCAATCATGAACCATGGACAAGAAGCGCACCGCATACTAGGACCCTAGCCTCTGATTAGAACCTGTTAAACCCGGCGCAACAACCGGCACCGCTGGCACTGCTGGCAAATTGGCCAGGGGAAGCAACCCGGACATTCCATGGTTTGCCTGGTCGACGCTCATGTAGCGTGTCACCCACGCCCGGAGCCTAAGCTTCGCTTCAATCCACCGCAACAACTTCTCCGGCGGAGCAAAGAAGTTGAGATACCCCATACCGACTGTAAAGGGTCGACGGTCAGTGTCTGCGCAGTCAAGGGAAGCGTGGGGGGGTGGAAAAGGAGTGCATACAGACAAACCCAACCGTCAACCCACAAAGGTGCCCAAGGATACTGGAACTGGGTATGAGGAATGCGGTGATTAAAATCAACGCAAACGGGACGGTCCAAGTGGGAATGGTAATCTGCCCGCCAATGGCCAGGAACGGACTGGCCCTGTGTTGGCGGACGGTTTCAGCGCCGAGAAGAACGAAGCCCCAGATGCTTTGAGCCCACGGCATCAGTCAGCACAGATGCTTCAATCACAGCACAGGACATGCTCCTTTCCCGTGGGGTTTACTCACCTAGCACCCACGACCGGTGTGTTTGATCGCAACAGCTTCTCGATTCCGACATAAAGCACGGCTGGCAGTGTCGACAATGCTAGATGCCTACGTCAGCCTCCTCTTCTCTTTCCGCTCCTGATGAAAGGCAAAGACCCATAAAAACTCACCGCCAAAAAATAGCGCCAACGATGTGAGCGTGCCATGTGCAACCTCAAATCGCTCGAGCATCGGGACCACGCCAAGCAAATTCATCAATAGATGCCACACATCCTGGTGAAGAAACGGATAGGTGTTGGTCCGGTACACTGTTTGCGTCGCCCAGCGTCAGCTTCTATCTTTCTCAACCGACAGAGAGCAGGTGGCAAGAGAATTTCGAACTAAAGGAAACCTACTTGTCGACAATCCGAACAGGTCCGGCTCCAGCCTGCCCCATGCCTTGATGTCCCACCACGGCAGCAGCTTGAGGCCCT
The DNA here is from genome assembly GCA_023628455.1 of Chaetomiaceae sp. B2702. Lineage (NCBI taxonomy): Eukaryota > Fungi > Ascomycota > Sordariomycetes > Sordariales > Chaetomiaceae > Chaetomiaceae sp. B2702. The sequence continues at coordinate 134,652 of JAMAKP010000007.1, read as the reverse complement.
CGCACAGGACCATCAGCCCTATTGCAGACAGCGTAAAAACCGGCAACTGGTCGATGTACGCTATGGTTCTCTGGAGCCAAAGCTTCAGCATATGTAGGGGGCTCGGCATCTTGTCCCGCTCTTCGCCCACGTCTTCCAGCAATGTCAGGTATGCCTCGCGACTCCGAGGCAGCGGCTCAGAACTATAGAACGGGTCGAGTGAGGTGAAGTGCTCGACGCAGCGAAGATGTGATAGTGATCTGTCGATGAGGCTGGGAGGGTCGAGGAGGGTCGAGGCGGGCAACCCGTGTCGGATGGATAGCAGATTCGGCGCGTGTTGCGCAACGCGTGCGAAAGAAGCGAAGACTTTTGAGTTTTGCTTGAATCAAACTTACAAACAGCGTAATAGCACCTTCACCACCAGAAAACAAGTGGCTATGACGCCACGAACGGAATTTGGTGTTGCTCCATTTGCAAAAGCTGTTTGGCCGGCATCCACAATCATCGCGCTTACCCTCGTGCCTGCGTCCCCTGCAGGTTGCTTATTGGAATGGCCCCGATTGATACATGCAGCAGCCCTGTGGGTCAGGACCCTGGCAGTTCGCTTTACAGGCATTACCGCATGTGATTGCGACTTGCTGCACTACATTACGTTACTACAGCACACACAGCATTTCTCGGCAAAAATCAAGCCTCTTTTATATCGCCCAACACTCGCGATTGGGGCCCTGGGCAACCACGATTTGGATCTGGGCATTGTTCCAGTTCGCCGTCCTCAGCTCGTCAGTCCGGTTGAGCGCAAAATCTCGTACATTGACCCTTTCTTTTATGTCCGTGCTTGATTACGCTGGATGCTCAATGCTTACAACACAGTTGCTCCTTCGAAGCCTGTCATGATCTAGACTCACCAAGTCACATCACACCAATGACACTCATCTCCACAAACCATAAAACACAAATAATCTTTCTCAAACAGTCCATTCAAATGCAAGCGCCATGACTATACATACAAATGAGAAATATTGTGGATGACGCCAAATATCCGGTAATCCCTGAAGCCGCTAACCCACACACATCTGCATGCTGCTCCGTTCCACCACCTGCCCGTCTCCGTCATAAAATCACAATCTGGGTTTTTGATTTCGTTTATTTGTTGCTCTTTGCCATAGTGTTAAGAGCGCTGCCGTTCCTGAACCACTCAAGCTGGCCCTCGTTGAAGGTGTGAGACAGCTTGATGTCGAACGTCGAGCCGTCCTTGGGGTGCACCCGCATGGTGATGGGCTTGCCAACGGCGAGCTCGGTGCAGAGGATGTCGACCTTATCGTCGGGCTGGATCTTGTCATAGTCGGCGGGGTCGGAGAAGGTCAAAGGAAGCATACCCTGCTTCTTCAGGTTGGTCTCATGAATACGGGCAAACGACCGAGTGATGATGGCGAGGCCGCCAAGGTGGCGGGGCTCCAGAGCGGCGTGCTCGCGGGAAGAGCCCTCGCCGTAGTTCCAGTCACCGACGACAACCCACTTGATGCCCTTGGCCTTGTAGTCACGGGCAACAGCCGGGACGGCATCCCAGGAGCCGTCCGTCTGGTTCTTGACCTTGTTGGCCTCGCCGTTGGCAGCATTGATGGCGCCAATCAGCATGTTGTTGGAGATGTTGTCAAGATGGCCACGGTACTTGAGCCACGGGCCAGCCATGGAGATGTGGTCGGTGGTGGTCTTGCCCTGGGCCTTGATCAGGATCGGGCAGTCCGTGGCATCCTTGCCGTCCCAGGCGCTGAAGGGTGAGAGGACCTGGAGACGGTCAGAGCTGGGGGAAACCTGGACGTTGACAGCGTTGCGGTCCTTGGGAGGAGCCTGGTAGGTATCCTGGCCAGGGTCGTAGCCATTGGCGGGCAGACCATCGCCGCTGGGAGCAGCAAGCATGAACTCGTTGCCATCCTTGTCCTTGAGCTTGTCGGTCAAGGGGTTGAAGTGCAGCGAGCCGGCGATCGTCATGGCAACGACCAGATCCGGAGAGGTGACGAAAGAGTGAGTAGCGGGGTTGCCATCGTTACGGCCGGTAAAGTTGCGGTTGTATGACGAGAGGATGGAGTTGGCCTCGCCCTTCTTGACGTCGCGGCGGTCCCATTGGCCGATGCAAGGCCCGCAGGCGTTAGCCAGAACGATGCCACCGAACTCCTCGAAGGTCTTGAGCTGACCATCGCGCTCAATCGTGGCGCGGATTTGCTCGGATCCTGGTTCATGTTAGCCATGCCAATCTCAAGATGGCCGTAGAGGGATCAAGGACCACGCGTTGTTGCTTACCTGGGGTGACGGTGAAGACAGATTTAGCCTTGAGGCCGTGGTTGAGGGCGTCACGGGCGATCGAGGCAGCGCGGGTCATGTCCTCATACGAGGAGTTGGTGCAAGAGCCGATCAGACCGACCTTGAGCTCCTCGGGCCAGCCGTTGGCCTTGACGGCCTCGGAGAACTTGGAGATGGGAGTAGCCAGATCGGGGGTAAATGGACCGTTAATGTGAGGCTCGAGCTCGGACAGGTTGATCTCGATCAGCTGGTCGTACTCGGCGCCCTCGTCCTCGCGCAGCTCCTTGGCGTAGGAGCGGGCAAAGTCACCGATATCCTTGCGCTTGGTGGCGGATAGGTAGTCGTACATGCGCTCATTGAAGGGGAAGAGCGAGGTCGTCGCGCCAATCTCGGCACCCTACTCGATTGTTAGGAAAACTTCCCTGCCGCTCGAATGATTCAGGGACAACAGCAGAACATACCATGTTGCAAATGGTGGCTGTTCAAATAAGACGTTAGTATTCTTCATCTCTGAACGTCCGGGTGGTTGATGTTGAGTTGTTTGGTACTCACCCATGCCTGTGCAAGAAATGCCCTCTACGCCCGGTCCATGGTACTCAACGATAGCTCCAGTTCCGCCCTTCACTGTCAGAATGCCGGCAACCTTCAGGATGATGTCCTTGGGCGCAGTCCAGCCGGACATCTTGCCAGTCAGCTTGACGCCGATGACCTTGGGGGCCTTGAGCTCCCAGGGGAGGTTGGCCATGACATCCACGGCGTCAGCTAACGACAATGTCAGTTCTTATGGATCCTCTTTTGCGAGTTCCCGGATTGTACAAACCTCCGCCCACACCAATCGCAGCCATACCCAAGCCACCAGCATTGGGCGTATGCGAATCTTAAGAAGCTGCATTAGCTTATGAGTCCAAAGTCCAGCACATAGTAATAGTACGCACCAGTGCCGATGAGAAGACCACCAGGGAAAGCATAGTTCTCGAGCAGGATCTGGTGAATGATACCGGAGCCGGGCTTCCAGAAACCGATGTTGTACTTGGCGCAGGCGGTCGCCAAGAAGTCGTAGACTTCCTTGTTGATGCTCACAGCGCGTTCCAGATCCTTGACACCGCCAACCTGAGCCTCGATCAAGTGGTCGCAGTGGACAGTGGTCGGGTTAGCGACGGAGGGCATGCCGGCGCTGATAAACTGGAGGAGAGCCATCTGGGCAGTGGCATCCTGGCAGGCAACGCGATCCGGCCGCAGCCTGAGATAGGAGACGCCGCGCTCGATCTCTTGGCCGTGGGGGTCGTCCAAATGAGAGTAGAGGATCTTCTCGGCAAAGGTCAGGGGCCGGTTAAGCCTTGACCTCACAATGGCGAGGTTCTCTGACATCTTCTTGTAATTGATGAAGTTGTTCTCCTCCCAGTTATTTTGCCGGACCTACAATTCCGGGGCACGCCGTCGGTCAGCCATTGCGCGAGCGGTGCGCGGCGGGGCAAACACCACTCCTCGTCAATTGAACACTCACCTTCTTGTCCAGGGGAGAGTCGGTCACAGTCGCCATGCGCCGCAGACCCAAGCTCGCGCTGCCGAGAGCGCGGCTCCGGGCGACGCCCAGGAGCTGACGAGAAGCCAACATGGTGGTGACGTTTCAGCTCGGCACGAGCACAAACAGAAAGTCAATTGGAGTGGAGAGTTGCAAAGCCCAATCACCCAGACGGCCTCGCGACAACAACGAGGAAGGAAGAAGTCGGTTTTGCAGACGCAGAGGAAAGAAAAATAAAAAGGTGGAGAGTTTTGAGGACGCAGGAAACCGCAGGCGGGATTTTACACAGCAGTGTGGCAACGAGAGGCCGGGACCTTGTTGCAGCGAGCTTCCTGCCACCGTCATAGCCGAGAAAGTACCTCGCCCGAATGGAGGCGGGCGGCTGGCCAATCAGGGACTCGCCGATTATAACTGCCCGCATTGTGGGGGAGCGCTGGATTGCTGGTCATGACTTGGCTGGCAGATCGGATCCGGTTAGCTTGTTTCAATGGCTTCCCTCTGAACGTTGGATCTCCCGATCAAAGCCGCGACAGCGCAACGCTTCCATGTCTGCCCACAGTGCCCAGCCTTCCTTTCACCGTGAGCGGCGTTGGCCGCCATGAGCCCGCATGTCCGTTATTTTAGCAATCCAGAAGCAGCCACTGGGCTGTGGCATGAGACAACGTTGCAGCTAGCAGCTCAGACCCTTGTCAATGTCTCCAGCGGCCACGTCTGGGCTTGTTGTTCTCAGCGAGAAGCGACAGGGATATCGGGTGAAGGCTCCGCGAGACACGAATAGCCGAGGCAGCATTGGTTTCCTCCTGATTCCCACGCAGTTGGCAATTGCTGGTGGCCTTCAATATTGGGCGCGAAATAATAAACAAGTGGCTCTGCGTCTTTTTTCGACATTGGCACGGAAGCTGCACCAAGGGTTAGCGCAGGTTTGGATGCCCAGGGATTCGCTCAGATAAGAACCCGGGAATTGCGTTTGATAGCATGTGCTTCACGTGTCCAAGACGCCACCAACGCCAACTATGTACAGAGTAATGAGCTTCGCTTCGCTTCACGAGACGATAGGTTTAGGAAGCTAATAGCCGCACAAGAGTTGACGCTGAGGATGTTTTGATGGAGGTCGAACAAGTGCCTCCTTCAACCGTCCGCCGCTCTCGCGAGTGGCTCGAGCGTGGGGCAGCTTCCAAAACCAACCTTGAGCTCCTGTGGAGAGTACCTACCTAGGTATGCATGCACATACCTTACACAGACTCTCGAGTTCGTCGACAAGTACATCAATTGCTTTTATTACCCAATTGAATGGCTAAATCGGACTCTCAGGTTACAGATATCGTCAACACCGGATAGCATTGATGCTGTCCGTCCCATGACTGACATCACCGACCACACAGCACGCGTGTGACATGCTCTCAAACCGCGGGGTTGGTGTGCCGGGCTGCGATGCAGATTGGAGGAGGTAACCACGCGCAACCTGCAGGGCTGAAAAGTGACGCAACTCGCCGGCGATCCCGCCACGGCCGGCACTCACATATCCGCGCGCCGCCCGTTCGGCGATGATTCGGCCACTGCAATCTTTGTTGCACCTTCATCAACCACAACCCCATAGCCCGAGGAGCAGGTGTTGAAGTCAGCGCTTGATCATATCCACGACGGCCCGGATCCGCCAGGAATTGCGGGTACCTGTACGAAGTAGTGTTATTTCCATGTTCAGGCAGGCATCGGGCACAAGGAACCCGGAAATTTTCTGCTGGCCTGGAGACACATGGAGTGGAGTCGCTGGTCGGCAAGGGCCCGGCTCGGCGCCTTGTCGCTCGGTCGAAGATGGAGATCCGAGGGCGATAACGCCGTACCTCCGGCCGCCTGGACAGTATCGTAAAACGGCGGCCGTCCGACGGCGACACGCACTACCAGTCGAACTGGACAGCATCAGACAACAAAATAGAGCGGTGTAAGAGTAGTTCAGTAGAAATCGGGCTCAAATGCTAGCTCCCAATCAGATGGCAACACAACCTTGGATTCGTGCATTTACATGTGTTCCCCGCAAAAACTTCGGCTTTGCTCTGGCCACTGCAGCGGCTGGCCAAAATTTGTTACTGCCGAGAATTTTACCCCACCACCGCATGCGGTGCACAAACCTCAACGGCCAACAGAGCAGCCAAATTACAGAAACAGACGATTGAGATTGACTCAATCTGAACCTCCAGAACCGGCTCATCGTAACCTCTCATCGCAAACATGGGAATTTTTGCGAAGCGGACCAAGACAAAAACACGGCGGCGGGTCCGGTGAGTTTAAATGCCCAGACGATATCAGAGTTAAGACCATTCGACTGACACTTCCTTATTTCCAGCGACGTGGACCAGATCAAGGCCGATCTCACGTCTCCCAGGCACTTAGAACAGTTCAAGGAGACCAAGGCCGCCGAGGACCTGCCCGGTTTTGGTCGCCATTACTGCATCGAGTGTGCTAAATGGTTTGAAACCGACACGAGTCTGGTTCTTCATAGGAAGGGCAAGCCTCACAAGAGGAGGTCAGTTAGCCCTGCTCAGTATCCTTTTGGCTTTATTATTGACAGATATTCGTAGACTCAAGCAGCTCCGCGAGGGTCCCTACACCCATGAGGAGGCGGCTGCCGCTGTTGGGTACAGGACCGACAATGGGCCTGAGAAGACCAAGTCCCAAGAGGTCGAGATGTCATGAGCACTGTGTAGCTCTACAGTAAAAACGGCCAGGGTTCTCCTTTGCAGATTGTCGGTTAAAATTCAGCATGGCAACGGCGTTTGGTCGATGGGTATGAACGGGTGGCGTCAGGTTCGTGGGGAAGGAAAAGTTGCTCTTATTTTTTGTTACGTTTAGCAAGCTGGAGGAGCATTCGGCCATCAAAGACAACCAGGCAGCGGTCGACTCGTCCTATCGGGCGAGAGTGGCGGTTGAATCACCGCCCATCTGAGCAACCCTCGTCGAATTCGGAGAAATTTACTAGGTAAATATCCGACGGATAGATGCATACACTCGCAACCTTCTTCCCCCACGAGTGGGTTATCGCTGCCCCACTCGACGTCCGCCACACCCTTGTTCACATCTGGTCCAAACCGCGAAATTGTTAGTTCCGCTCACAAGTCGTCCGCAGCCAGCGCGCCATGAACTCTCCATGGTTATTGCAACCTGGTTCTCGCGCATCTCGAACTTGGCACGACAAGTCATGGGTTCAACAGCGTACGCGGCCTACAACAATGGCGCTACCATTGCCAACAGCGCGCACACAGTGACGGCCATGGGCAGGTGGTCGGTCCTTAACAAGCAGCTCCCGCCCATCGACAAGATCAAAGCCATCCATGTCTACGACTTTGACAATACGCGTAAGAAGACGAAGACCACCCCTCCATCCGCCGATCATACCACTGACTCACTGGCTGACCTGCTTGCGCATTCTTTCCGCAGTCTTCAAGACCCCACTGCCGAATCCGAAAATATGGAACGCGCCGACCATTGGAACGCTCTCGAATCCCGATGCCTTCGTCAACGGCGGCTGGTGGCACGATTCGCGCATCCTCGCTGCGACGGGCGATGGTCTTGCCAAGGAAGAGCCGCGCGCTTGGAACGGCTGGTGGAACGATAAGATCGTAGAGCTCATCCACCTGACCAACAAGCAGAAAGATGCGCTCTGTGTCCTGCTCACGGGCCGTTCCGAATCCGGTTTCGGCGAACTGATCAAGCGCATGGTCGCAAGCAAAGGCCTGGAGTTTGACCTGATCACTTTAAAGCCCGCCGTCGGCCCAAATAACGAGCGCTTTGCCAACACCATGATTTTCAAACAGATGTTCCTCGACGCGCTGATGGAGACATACAAGCATGCCGAAGAGATTCGCATCTACGAGGACAGGATAAAGCACGTGAAGGGGTTTCGCGACTTCTTGGATGAGTACAACATTAAGAAGCTGAACGGGATGGAAGGCGCTGCTACCCGTGGAACCATCAATGGCGAGGTCGTCCAGGTAGTCGACATGGCCACCTACCTCGACCCCATAGTGGAAGTGGCCGAGGTGCAACAGATTATTACCGACCACAACGCCGCCCTGTCAAAGCGACGGCGCGGCACCAGAGGCGAACGCCTCGCCATCAAGAAAACCGTCTTTTACACAGGATATGTGATCAACAACGCTGACACACAGCGGCTACTCACCCTCGCACAGACCCCGCAGAACCTGCCGGAAGGGGACCTCAAGTTCCACGCGAACAACATCATGATCTGCCCCAGACCTTGCCCACCAGCTATCCTCGAGAAAGTGGGCGGCATGGGAAGCAAGATGACGTGGGAAGTAACGGGCACAGCCTGCTTCGAGAACACCATCTGGGCGGCGTGCGTCAAGCCCGTACCCGCCAGCGCAAAGATCCACACAGGCGACCCGGTGCCACTGGTCGTGCTGGCACTGCGCAAGGGCGCCCGCCACGTCGACGCAGGTAAGATCCAGAACTGGCTGCCCGTGCCGCCAGAGAAGGCGTTCCGGTTCGAGACGACGGTGGCTGAGAAGGTCTTGCTACGCATCGAGGGCGAGGATCAGCACGGCCATCATCTCCAAGGCTCCGGCTTCCACCACGCTGGCGGCAGGGGGGCGCTCAACAAGCGCAAGCACACCGCCCACCAGGATGACTTCCGCGCGAGGCCTTCTGGCGGCGCACAACAACAGCATAGGCAGTTCCATCACCAGAGTAACAACTTCACCGGTGGTGGTGGCCGCGGAGGTGCCGGTAGAGGCGGCTTCCGCGGTGGCGGCGGTGGTGGTGCGAACCGTGGATTTAGGGGCCAGCGCGGCGGCAGCGGTGCCGGTAAGGGCCGTGGTGGCCGCGGTGGTCACGGCGGCGGGCATCACTACAAATCGCTCGACGATGTTGGCGGGCGAGATACCCAGGGCGGGTTCGCCCAGATGTACGAGGACGAACCGCAGAAGAGCGGGTTTCAGAATCAGAATATCCCTAAAGGACCCTCGAATCCGGGGAACCCGGGGTTTTATGGCCAGCAGCAGCAGCAGCCGCAACAGTTCCAGGGGGGTTATCAACAACAACAGCAGCAGCAGCAGCCGCCGCCGCAACAACAGCAGTTTGGACGCTCGGGGCCGGGTCCCGGTGCCGGTGGCGGGCCGGAGCTGAATAACTACTATTGAGCGCCAGTTATGGCTCGGCGTTGAGAAATCGTTCAAGTTATTCGGCTGGCTAACCGGCATGTCGTTGTCTTGTGTCATTAGCATACCCTTTGTTGCGCTTTGTTGCCTGCTTGGCTGAGAAAGTCGAGAATCAATGGGGGCTTGAACCCCAGCCATTGTGGTATTTCATTTTTTTTCCTGCCCCATATTCATGATTCACCTGTTGGCGGAGTATCCGCCGGTTCTGATCATAGCTATTTTGGAGTTGGGAGGGCAGGGGAAAGCGATCATATGCGTATTTTACTCGTGCTAGGAGTCATAGTTTATCTGCTCACAGGCCTCGCGGAACCTTTCCTGTATTAAATTCAAGCCACTGCCATCTTTTGTTTTCAAACAAGGAGCTTGCAACCCGCCAAAGGGGCAATTGAAATGTTTTTCTCTCCGCCTTCACTTAGTACAATTTCCATAACCGTCCAGCCCCAAACCCTACAGCCAACCATATGTGTATTAGGCGGTACCGACTGACGTACTATACCCATATCTAGCCCACAGATCTGAAAAGGTTGCTCTAATCAATCGACAGGGCTATTCGAACCGGTAACAATGCAGGTCGTTGACCCCCGCCCCTTGGCCCAACCGCCCTCGGGTCGGGTTTGAAAACAAAACCCGCCCATAGGTAGAAGGCTATCTTGCCACGCCAGGTCGAAAATCAGGATCGTTTTCCTCTGGATGTGATGGCGCGCTAATTATAGCGACGTCACTTGCCAGGGAAGTTCGAGAGATTTACGAGCATAACGTTATGCAATAGATATCAGTCTGTTTGGTAAGGAGTGTGATCACCACATGAAAGAATGAGATACATCTATTTGTATAGCCGAGGTGTTGAACCTCGTGCTGCGAAGCCCACCCCCGTCCACACCCAGGACGATGGAAAACAGAGACCCAAGTTTCTCATCCCAGTTAGCAGCCGCATTGTCCCTGGCACTTGGCCAAGCTGGGGGTTCACAAATGTGTCAGCCAATCGAGTTTCTTGGGGACGACTCGGGGTTTCCTGGAAATTCCAAGTCACGACTTACCATGCAACGCACGAAGCCGGGGTCGCCCGGGGCCCGGAGCACTGGATGCAGAAGCTGTACTTGGCCCAGCAGGCGTCGCAGTTGGCAAAATTGCAGGCTCTCTTGGAGAGGTCGGCGCTCTCATTTGCGCTGGTGAGCTCCGCGAGCTGGGGGGGGGGAGGGGGGAGGGGAAGTAAGTCAGTGCTGGGTTTATGGGACTCGTCTACTCAAAAGCTGGAGGGTTGTCTTACTCTCTCCCTCACACTCTCGGCGGGTGACTGATTGAGCCGGCGTGTCAGCCGAGCCTTTGGTCCCGGAGATTAGGGTTTCGGATGTATTATCACAACTCACCTTTGCCGGGCCAGCGGCGGCGAGAAGGGCCTGGAGGCCAATGAGAGCAACGAAAGAAGCCTTCATATTGTCTGAGAGGAAAGGCGTGGTGTGGGTTCGAATGTGGTGTTGATTAGGGACCGTGGCTGTGGGTTGACTGATGCTCTCGAGTGTGAGGGAGTATAGGTAGCACTCAGGGCAGGCATAACCGCCCTATTTATGGTTGTCCTCAATGCCTTGGGAGGGTTCAGATTCTCGCTCACTGTGACGATACAGCAAAGTTCCCATACCAAGACTTAGCCATCCACGAAACTGTTGACCGACAGCCATACGATGTAACATTCAAAGTTTGTTGGCCAAGAGTAAGCCAGGCATCGACCATCAACTATGACACCCATTAGGAAGGTCTTCCAGGTAATGCCGTAGCAAAACGGACCCTCGGCCCCCAACCTGGTCTCGGCGAGCTGAAAATCATCTCCTTAAACGTGAGTATCCGGAGCCAACAGCCCAGACACGAAACTCTGATAGGCTGCTTTGAGAGAATCATGAAAGAAAGTTCTTGATCACAACATAGCTCCTCTTCAGCACAACGAAGACCTCACCGCAATTCCATAAGGGGCTCATGAGTCCGCGTTCCTCCTATGACAGGCTTTGTTGCCAAGCGGCTTGCAGCTCAAGGAGGTCTCAGCGCACAGTCCTATCACGTCCGAGTCTGGCCGTTCCGTGCTCGATGCATTCTCAGAGCCTTGTTACGAACCAACCGTAAAAAAAAAAAGAGGCCCAGGGTGACATGGAAGGCAGCTGCAGACTAACCAACATGACTCAATACCAAGAACGGCAGGCGGCATTGCGTCTTCGAACATGCCCTGGAGGGCCGTGATCGAGGGCTGAGCCTAGGCTTTGATTTCACCGACGGCCGCCCGGCAGTTATGGGCGGGGATTCCTCCGGGTTGCTGCTGAAGTAGTCTAAAAATTACCAAGGAGTCGATATCTTTGATCGATGTCAGGGACACCCACCGAGAGGAGACCATGAGCTGCGTCCCCGAGGTCAAAGCCGCCATGGGGAAAGAAACCTAGCTGAGCTACGATATTGACGACTGGCGGCGGATGGCCCGGCCCAGTAAACACCGGACTATGCGTGGGAGGACGGATTGTTTCCTTAATATTTTGACCTACCTCACATGCCGGAGGACAGCCGGGCTTGGCCGCATGATGGTGCAGGATAAGCCGCGCGTGATATTTCTATTCCTATTACTTGATAACACTGTTGTTGGCTCTCGATCGAACGGACTTTGAGTGCGAGACACGGAATTCGCTTCCTTCTGCCCCTCAGATGAGTCTTGGCCAGTTCGCTCATGTCAGTGGACGGACCAAGACTGGATACCACGTCCAATCGTACCTGGTAGCAGATTGGGGCGTAGGCCCGGCTACAAGATCTACACGGACGTCTGGAGAAGCGTCTCCATGAATGTCGGTTCTTAGGCTGCCGTTTTAGCTAATCTGTGACTCAATGAAGTGCTTGGTTAACCAAACTTTTTATATAATATCAACTGGGTTGATAAAAACCAAGCCTTTGTCTGCAGTCCACAGGCGGGTACCCCTTCTGGCCCTCAGTTGCACCCCCTTCTCTCAGTTTGGTATTCCAGTTCTTGGTCTTCCCACCTTCCATCTTGAGCATGCCTTGCGCCAATGTAAAAAGCGCAGGCCCCCTCCGCTCTCCCCGACACCCTGTGCGAGTTTCGCTAGACTGGTGCCTAAGTTGCGTTGGTGACGACAAAATCAAACCCTTAATTAGTGAAGTACGTTTTGTTGCCCTTGGTTCCCCTTTCTGCCTTGGCCGTAACCGAGGTCGGACTGGAAATCCCTCTCAGCTCTTCAGGAAGGGGAGTCCCCATTCCGGAACCATGCGGTGACGGCAGAGACCAATACCACGATGGGCAAGGGGAGGGAGGGCAGAGAGACATATCAAAACACAAGCCTTTTTCATACTACATTCAAAGACGTAATATTACTTCACTCACACGAGAATAATAAAACAAGCTATACACGCCGTTAACTACATACTCTAGCGCAACCTGTGCCAAACCGGTCACAGCCTTCTCTGCACACACATCAAAGTCACCTCAAAATCATCATCATCATCATTGCGATCAAGGATATAACGGCGAGAGCCACGGCAGTCTAAAAAGAGCCGAGGCAATCGGCTTGTGTAACGACTCGACGTAATGTAACACCAAAATATCAACGAAGCCTAGCTCGAAGGACGACTAATCATATCAAAGCCGTGTACGTATATGTATATTTTATAGCGCGCTTCCAGCTGTCATCCTCATCTATTCCCAACTAAAACCCCATGTATTAGCCCAGCGGGCGACACTTCAGGTGCCAGTGTGATTCGGTTTTTCCTCACAAATTAGGACATGTCGCTGAACTGCCCGCCTCCTGCCTAGACCCAAAGAACCAAAGGAATGTAGCGAGACCGCTATCGGTCGTCATGCAGGGAGCCCTCCAAGCCAGGACCCATAGCAAAAGCACCCTTCCCCCCGGCCTCTAATATGTGTCCCGACCCAACCGCAAGTGTAGCATTGAAGGATATTACTCGCCGTCGTCCCAGCGCGGCAGGTTTCATTTCGTAATAATAACAGAGAATCCATCAACCCAGGAACCACAGCTGCCCGTGACACCGCATATGTTGTAGCCTCGAGGGGGGATTATGGTATGTCTAGAATAAACAGGGTTAGTAGGTTGACCGACAGGGGGGGGGGGGGTGTTGTAGCAAGGTTTGAACATACGGATCACCGCCATGGACGTTTCCAAACAAGGGTGATTTCCTGCCCAGACTGGTCAAGACCTGGATCGCGTCGATCCAAAAGCCAGAGCGGACAAAGAAGCCCGTGATATACTCGCCGCGGCGGACATCTGGTCACCCGCGTCAGCAACAAATGCCCTCATCAGAGTCCATGTATGGCAGGCATGCAGAGAAACTCACCCAGTTCAAACGTATCCCCGCCTTCCTTCCCACCCATCTTCCCAAACAACTGCCTCGAGCCGTCATCATAGACAAACTCCATTCCGTCCACCGCCAACCCATGATAGAATACCACCCGCGATAGCACCCGATCCTGGCGGAGCGCGCTCGTAAACACAACGTCCTGCGCCTCAGACCCTTCCAGTTGCGACAAGCCAAGCTTCTTCCCCCTGAACGCCGACTTGGGCAAGCCCGGCACGGCGCTGGGGAGCTTAAGACATGCAGCCTCCTTGGAGCACAGCTTGCTAAAGTCATCGACATCCAGAGAGCCGCCGCCAAAGGACTTGACCGAGATGCGCAGCTTGCCCTTCCGTTTCGCCTCCGGCAGTCTGTTCCGCAGGTCCTGCTCGTTCAGCGAGATTAGCCGCTGAACGGGCCCGCCGTTGTCGGGCTGGTACTCGACCCAGGCGTGGCAGACGTCGTCACCCTCGCCAAAGATTTCGAGGTAAGCGACTCCTGTTGCGGCGGTTACTGTCAGGGTGCCCGCTTCCATGGGCCAGCCCTGGACGCTGTCGTCGGGGTTGAGGATGGGGTCGTTGGGGAGGCGGAAACAAGGATGGCTGCGGAAGTGGAGGCAATCGAGGCGGTGCCAGGTACACTCATCTTCTTGGGAGACGGGCCCGCCCTTAGAGCGGGTGCGGGTGGAATAGGCTTCACGTGCGAGGAACGAACGATTGAGAGTGACATAGTCTCGTAGCATGACACCGCTTTCTTGATGGGGGAGGCCGAGGAGGTGGCCTGTCTCGTGAAGGTGGGCACCGATCCCGAGGTTGGCCGCCTCCCAGGAACTTCCGGCATCGTTGCAGTCGTTGCTGACGTGGTTGGTGTCGGTTGGTGTGCAGTCGGTGAAGGCGGGTACGATCTCCTCAAAGCTCGTGGGGTAGCTCTGGAGGCAATGCGATCCAAAGATGCCTAGGTGTAGGTCGCCGGCACTCCCCCCGAGCGCGGCATGTCCCACGATCGTCTTGGAGCTTGTGTCCCAGTGCGCGTCTAGAAGCAAAACCGATACGTACAGCTTCTGGCCCGGGAGTGGCTTGAAGTAGTCGCGCACGGCATCTGCGGCGATACCGTAGAGGCCCCCTGCGTCCGTTGCGTTTGGGTTTTGCTGTGCGAGATTGAGATCCCTGAGTTGAGCCACCGTCTTCTCGGTCCGTATGATGTGAATCCGCGCCTCAGATCGGAGCGTGCCGTTCTCCCTGTCTCTGTGAGTTGCCGTACCCCCGGCCCATTCCTCTTCAAATCTGAAAGCCCGCCGTCCAAGCTTGTTGCGCCACATCTGCTCGGCTGTAAAGGCCTGCCAGAGGTAGGCAGCCATGCGAAACTTGCGAACTGCGGTCTCCAGGCCGTTACCCTCCCGCTCAATTCGCGCTGGAACAGCATCGAAAGTACCCGGGGAATCTTTCGCCAACAGAACTGCCAGTTGCAGCGGAGGAGCGCCAACGGGAGGAATCATGTGGACTGTCAGGTAAGATGTGTGAATCGGGTTCGAGGATCCGCTGTTGGCGAGCTTTGGGCTACAGAAGTCGAACCGCAAGCGGTTGGCCCCGGGCATCAGGTATACCAGTGCTTTGAAGTGAGAGTGGTGCGCTGGCCACGAGATAGGGGGGAAGCTATCATCGAGCCGGCTCACGGTAAGTGTGCCATCAGGAGACTGGTGAGATGGGTCACCGATGGTGCCGTGAACGAGTAGAACCTTTTGGTAGACCTACGGCTTGTTAGAAACTGCTTTGTTTTTGGAGACCTGGGCCGCGTAGCTGTTGAGACTGAGGTAGCCTTAAGGGGTCTCGGGCGTCTGCAGCGCGTAACTCACCCATGAGCTGTCTGCTACATTCGTGATCCGAGGAGAGAACAGAGAAACTGGCAGCACCGGGCCCCTTCCGCCCGACACTGGGGATCCCAAGCCAACCATGCCCGAAACACTGTGCCGATTACTGCCGCCATTGTTGGAGTGAGGATAAGGCTGCGGTCTCGGAATCGCAGCAGGCGGTGGAGGTTGTGGTTGGTCTTTAACCTGCAGATTCAGGGCGGGATCCGACTGCGCTCCAATCGAAGGGGGCGTCAATGAGCCACTCAAGGGTGTTGTGTTATTACTGGACTCGCTCGATTCGTCTGTAGATCGTTCGGTTCTGAAGCTCGCCTTTGACCGTCGCCGCAACTCCTTGAAGTTTAAGAAGGATGGAGGCATGGCTGTTATAACAGTGGCTGTCCCTGGCCGACTTCAACAACGATGAAGAATAGTACGTAGGCGAAATGTCGTTGTTATGCGAACCGGAAGCTTCCCAGAGCTTGCTTAGCGACTGGAAACGGTTGCGCCCAACGTTGTGGAGCGTGAAACGAGCGGAAAAACTAACAGTGCAGTCTTGTGTAAGGGGGATCGTCACGGCGCTCCCTCTTGTATGGTCTCTGTTCACTTTCCGAGCCCGGGGTCGAGACTCGTCCCAACTTCCCAGACTGCCCGCCGCTGGATAACGCGGCAGGTCTTTCTGATAACGATGGATGACGTATGTAAACAGGGAGGTGATATCTTCAATTGGCGCTGGTTACACCGTTACATTCTGCCATCAATTGGATGGCTGGGCCGTTGAGCGATATGATAAAGTACTGGGCCTAGCCGCCGTGTTCCCGAGCAGGACGGCACTTCAATTCCGTTATTTCTCCGTCCTAAACGATTCGCCGTGTGTTTCGAGATGCGTCTGGGCGACTGCCAACTGGGATGGAGCCGAACGATGGAGCCGAACAACTGGTCCGTCGATCAACAGAGTGGGTAACGTTGAGGCAACAAACCAGGGCAACGGCAGGACCCTCTCGGCAATGTGTCGTCTTGCTTGGTTTCCTCGATTCTGTCTCGAGATCGGGCAGAGATCGGATGTGTTGGCGAGCAGGGAACTGGAATGTGGAACCGGGAAGAGGCCCAGGTCGAAACAAGGAATCCGAAGACTGCGGCACCTTCATCCGCTTCCAGATGCATCCAATGCCCCCCCTGCGGCCATTGAAGGAAGAACGTTGTGCAGAGACAAAAAGGGAATTGAAAGGATGGAAAGAGGGCAGTACCAGTCCGAGATCCACGCTACGGGGATTCATATACGGTACGTATATATCTTATCAATTGTCAGGCTAGGAGCACTCCATGAGGAATGTCTGTGTCGCTGTTTGGGATGCCGTTTTTGGCAGCTTGGACCCGCTAATCTGGGCGCCGTCCACTCCACAAGTACCCAGAGCCCGGGCTACTGGCTCACTAGCTAGTGCAGACCCCACCATGTTTCAGCAGGCTCTGGCTCCTCCAACAGCCTGCTGCCGTTCTGCAAACCGCTGCTCTTCAGCCTACACTCCGGCAAAATATCACCATCGCTCAAAATGCCACTACCAACCCAGTTTCGTACAATGTCACTAGAGGTGCATTGATACTATCGTTCAGGCTTCTCTTCCTTCGGGATCCGGGCCCTGAGGAGGCAGACTGTATTTAGCGTTCAGGGCCTGGAGCGTTACGCCGCAGAGGTTTGGAGCCAAGTCTAACATCAACGTCAGCAGTCAATCAGAATCGGCATAGCCGACCGACCTCAAAACATGCTCTGGGGTGAATGATGCGGTGTGCGATGATACTTCATCGAGATGTGGAGTCTTCTCACCGACCGAAAAGCGGCGAAAAAAAAAACGAAGCGGGCCTTGATCTGACTGAGGACAAATTCCTCGACGTGCTTCTGTGTTCTTTGATCCGTTTTGCAAGCCAGGTTCGCTTTCCGAAAGAAGCACTGTAGAAACTTAAGACGCACGTGGAGCACAACTGCCCAATGCATGCAATGGATGCCGTGCATCGTCCCAGTGCCTGTCTCCTCGACAACCTCCGACAAACAATGCACCAGTAAAATGCCACATCTCTGAACCTGCCCTCCCGAGCCTAGCGAGCTGTGGAGCCCCCTGACCCAGTTAATTAGGTACATATGTATATCAAGACAGCTATGATGTCGTAGCCCGGGACAGCGGCTGGAATCTGATCAGACGGCACAACTTGCCCGGTTCAAATGTTTTGGCTGTTTCCGTAGATGGCTGGAATGCCCGCAGAGTTTTGAGTCCCGTCTTCCCTCGAATGCTCCATTCTCGCCGGGTTGAGGTGGAGCTTCCACGCCAGGGCCAGGGCTGAGCTGTTGCCCGTTGTTTGCTTCTCGAGGTGGTGGGGATCGACTTTGTTCGGAATTGCTGGGAGGGCGTAATGCAACCAAGAAATTTGCTGGCCCAAACCACCCCTGGCAGCCTGGCACGCTGCCACCAATTCGCCCTGTGCCGCAGTTCGTAGGCAGTGGGCCAGTGCTCAGCTGTGTGATAATCTGCCGGTTTCCACAGGAATGTGAATTTGCTCCTGCCACTTGCTCCCGCCTGGTGCTCCGACCTCATCACCGCCGCCTGCACAACTACCTCCCGTTCCCGCCCTGGTGCGCCGGCGGCTGTGTACCGAATAGAGTGACTAGCCGGAACGCAGGTTTGGGTTTTTTTTTTGGCATTGCGCAACCTGTCTGTGACCGGCGACGAAACAACTCGACGGGACTTGAACCAGTCTTGTGCCATCCAGAGCAGGTTTAGGCGCCCAGTGTCTCAACCATCCAATCACCCTCAAACCTCGATCTCCTGTCTCTCCAACTCCCAACTACAACCATTAGAACGGCCTCAACTCTTTGAATGCATGCAATCTAATCGTTCAGCAAGATGATGTCGTCGCCGTTGAAGAAGCAGCCCGAGGCGGTGGCAGACCGAGTGCTCAAGAGGGCCGAAATCAGCAAGGTATGGCTCCTGCCTCCCTTGGCAGGGATGGTGCGCTGACGAACACTCATTTTTTTTTTGCCTCAGATGGCCCGTATGTTACAGAACCGCCTCGCGCTCGCACAGTTCAAGACGAAACACAACTTGGTGAACGAGACACTAGACATGATCGAGCCCAAGTTCGAGCAGGAGATGCGCCGCAGACGGCTGCACGACGGCGATATCCTATCCGACTCGTCCTCGAGCGCCTCCGACCTGCCCTACCCATCGAGGGCACTCATGAGCTCGCCGCTCAAAGCCCCGCTGTTTTCGGATGCCATTGGGTCCAGCAACGGCAGCACCGGGCATAGGAAGCGCAGCTATCTCGCCTCGTTCGACGACACATTTTCGAGCCCGAGCAAGCGGTATCGCCAGTCCCCGACCGCGCATAGGTCCTTCTCGAGCCATCACCACTTTACCCAGTCGTCACCGATAAAACCAAGGCGGCAGCAGCACTTTACGACATCGACTGGCCCGGACCTGTCGTTCTACTCGGGATCGAGGCAGATCAGTGATGTCCTCACATCTGCAAACTATGCTGCCAACTCGGACGACGAGGACGACCTGCCCACCCACTCGTTCCACGCCAGCCATATCCGTGTATCACCGCCTCGGACGCCACCAATGCGGAGCCGTACCTTGATCAAGAAGCCGAGGGATAGGCAAACGGCGAACGAGTCCAAGACTGGCGAGGAAGGTGCCGATCTGCTACTCTATTTGGCGGCGTCACCCTCGCCTGCAAACCCGCCGCGCAACAGGATGGATCCTCCGTCTACGCCGCCGCCTAAGAATAAGCTGGCGTTGCCATCTTCGATGATGACGACCCCGGGTGGCGGGAACCCCTACCCCGCAACCCCCGGCCTCGGCTTCGACTTTGCGGAGTTTCTTCACATGACGCCCAGCCCGGCGCAAAAGCCGTGGAGAACGCCTAATCTTGTAGGAGGCAAGACACCACGGAGCGTTGCAAGGAGGCGGCTCACATTTGATGACATGCCGTCTTGAAGCAGGGCGACTGTTATCAATTACCCTCAGATAAACTTGGCTTCCCACAGAAGCCGAGGGCACCGCTGCCATTCTTTGGTCTCACATCTTTCCCTACTTTTCAACCCTTCACTATAAGCGAGGCATTGTCTGCCTGCCTGCCGATGTCTTTCTATCCGACGCTCGGCCTTTTCTTCCCTTTTACTTTATCTGCCCTTTGAGCCTACCTTTTGGAAGCATCGGCGTTCCGGTTTACTGGTCAACAACCCTTACTCCTTAATCTCACCTCGAGACTGCACCCACCGACATTGCTTCACTACCCCTTGCTGTTAGCAGCACTACACGACATCACCAAAACATATCCGAGCGAACGATGCCATAGTGCACGCGCGTCCAGTTTTGACATCATTCCCTTTGTTTACGGCCAATTGTTTTGTTGGGGTTGGGACGGAATCGAGCTGGGGTTGTACGCCAGGGGATGGGCTTTTGGGAAGGCACCCTGAAATTGAATACCGAGTGGACGACGGATGAGCCGAAAACAGAACGACGAGAGAGCGCTCGGTTGGGTGTGGCAACAGCGGCGGGTGCGGGTGCGGGTGCGGGTGCGGGACGGATTGATTGCTTCATTGATTGCACCTGGAACGCGGGGATATTGCTGGCTTCGATTGTTGGTTGGAGAGAGACAGAGAGAGCTTGAGTGCTTGCAGGCCAATCAGACTGGTTGCTGAGGAACCCCGCGCGGATGGGACGCGTGCCGCGACTTTTCGAGTCGGGTTCGCGTTGGCGGCGAGAGCCAATCAGATGGCGTTGTCGGAATCGATGGTGGGACCACTTTTGACTCCAGGAGCTGAGTTCAGCTGGAGAGCAGTGTTTGGCCCCTGAAGTCTGCCTTGTTTGTGGTAGCGATGGCACTAGTCACTGGCTAGAATTGACCATGCATGAATGCATGATATTTGAGTTGCATGCGGTCTGGCGATGTGTTGGCCCGAATCATTGATGTTCTTGAAACGGGCGGTTATAGCCCCCTGAACCTCCTGGAAAATGAAGTACAGTAAGGTACTGTGATTAGTGTGATGTCCGCAGAATCAAAATGAGGAAACGGACCAACAACTAACCGTATAAACAAATGGCTACATAGTAGGTAGGCCATATCTGTGTATGAGGTATTCGCAACATTGAATTGGAAATGCAACCAAACAAAGCCGAACTTTATCGAAAACAGTCATATTCTCGTGCGCATGCAGAGCTTCTAGCTATTCAAGCGAGCGTCGGGGTATCCATCATTCCACCATATTTCGTCCCTCATTCCCACAACTCATCTCCAGACATCAGACATCAATACAGACCACCCGCGGCAGGTCTCCTATTTCGTAGCCTAACCTACACCGCTCATTCGCCGTTCCGGGAAGGAGGCAGTGGGTGTGGTTTTTGATCCACCTAGACAGGCATGCCATCAGCTGGGCCCCTTTACTACCTAGGTAGAGGATGATGTGGGAGTAGACAACATACCTTTTTACCAGGCCTCCTCAGGCCAGAGCCCTAGACATGGCCAGAGGTATGCCGTGACCAACATCTGGGTAGGTCGTGGACCTGACCCCTTAGCAAGCGATGTAAGGCCGATAGAGCGAGCATATCGTCTCTCTCCCCCTCCTCCCCCCCCCCTTCCACACATACCTCGGCCAAACGGCCAGGTCGAGCAACAACAGCAGCAACGATACAGTAAGAAAACAAAAAGCCGCCCAACGCCATCATCCCTGCACCCGCACCCCCTTCGCCAACGAGCACCACACATTCAAAGAAGTAGTTGCCGACACGAAAATGAAAAACCACATCACATCACATCACACCACATCACATAGCCTTCCCAACACTCCCCAAACTCCCGCCACTCGTCCTCCTCCCACCCTGCGCGGCCCCACCGCCCGTGTTGTTGGCTTCCGCCCGCTCCCGAGCAAGCCTCTCCCGCCACCCCTGGACAGCACTACCGTTCCCGTCGGGTACCCTGGTCAACAGCGTCAGCCACACATTCTCTCGTCAGGAGGAGATAGATCTCGGGATATATAGGGCGCAAAGGGAAGAAGCCGCCGCTGCCGTTTCAAGAAAGGGGCCATTTGCCCAAACAGTCCCGATTCGAAAGGGGGAAGGTGGCCGGGGGCACATGAATAAGAAAACAAACAAATTTAGGTTGTATTTTGTACATACCACTGCCTCGCCGCGGGCCCAACGTCCGGACCGGGATCGCTCCAGTCGCCCATGCTCTCGACGGCGCTCATGACGCTGACGCCCGAGGAATACTTGGAGTAGCGGGAGGTGAAGGACTCGGCGCGGGTGCGTGCTCGTGTCGGAGGGCGCGGGTCTTCTTGCTGGGATTGGGATTGGGGTTCCGAGCCGGCTGTGGCGGCCGTGCTGCTCGTGTTGCTGGTTCGGCGGGGCGGGCCGTTTGTGGAGTTTGTGGGAGGGCGGATGATGGATTTGGTGGTGGTGGTGGTCCCCAACAATTCGGGGCGTTCGAGATCGAACGGGTCGGAGCGGAATTTATTGCGCTGGTTTGTGGTTGTCGCGGTGGCCATGGAGCGGAGGGAGCCGATGCTGTCGCGGGTGGCGTTGTAGACGGTGCTTGGCTGGCGGCCGGCGGCGGCGGCGGTGCTGTTGGTGCGGGAGCGGCGGATGTCGGCGACGTAGGTGGTCGGTTTGGGCAGGGCCGGTGGCGGGTCGCGGATGGCGTTCGTGTCGCTGAAGGGGTTGGCGGCGTTGGTCTGGTTCACCGCTAGGGGCGCCGGCTTGGCCGAGGTACGGGCAATAATGGCGTTGGCGTCGCTGAAGGGGTCGTCGTTGCTGAAGTTGAGATTCAGGCCGCCCAGGAAGTTGTCGGTGGAGCTGGTGCTGCCGTTCAGACGCGCGATGCTGGCTCGTCGTCGCTGTGCTTCGCGGTCGAGCTCCCCGTCGTCCATGTTCAAGAGCGTCAAAAAGTCGGGCTGGGAACTGAGCGAGGCCTTCTTTTCTTGCGTGACGTCGCTATGACCTCTCTCCCGAGCGGCCTTGTTGCGCCCGCCAAACTTCGTGCCCAGCCCTGCCCACCAGTCTCGAAACCGATCCTTCGCCGTCGGCTCGACTCCAATAATACCCGAGTTCGCACGGCTGTGTGTGCCAGCCGGGTCAATGAACTGCGAGGTTCCCCGGTCGAGGTTCACCGAAGGCGCGGTCCTGTTCCGGATATGGCCCCGGATCTTCTTGAAGTTCTGGCCCAGCGCCGCTCTGACCTTCTCCGTCACGGGCGTCGGCCCAATGCTCCCGCGCGTGATAACATAGCCGCCCTTCTCGTCGCGGTCGTAGGATGGGACCAAGTCGAGCGGAGTCAAAAGGGTACTTCTCCTCTTCCTGAGCGTCCGTCGCCTCCACCACCAGATGAAGAATGCGAGAACGCTGATGGCGACAACCCCGCCGATGACGCCGCCGGCCACTGCCACGGTTGACTGGACGGCACTGTTATTCAGGTTCGGGACCGCAGTCAGGGCAGCGTCGGCCGAGGCCGTGCCCGTGCTGTCGGTGACTGCGGTTTCAGTCGGTGCTTGTGGGGATTCAATGGTAGTGAGGAGCGGCGTAGCTGCTGGGCCCTCTGCCAGGTCCAGGGAAGCTGTCTCGGCGGGGGCCGGTTCCGAAAAGTTCACGAGTGTATCTGCCGCCGGGGCTGTTACGCTGCTATCAGCTTGACTGCTCTGTGTTACAGACGCCCGCGAGGATGTCACGTCCGCAAAGGCAGCGAAGGACTGGGGAGTGGCGCTGGATTCCGGGCGAGGCGCGGCAGGGAGAGGCGTCGGTGGGCGTGCCGAAGGGCCCGACTCACTGCCCGGAGCCTGCGCAATCTGCACCGGACCAGGGGCAACGCTTGTGGTGACCACCAGGGAGGAACTCGTCGTACCCGCTGAGCTCGCATCTATCTCTGCGGCTGGCGCCGCTGCCAACCCCGTCGCCGGGTTCGTTGTTCTTGTTGTTCTTGCCGAAGTCGTCGTCGAGGTCGTCCTTGTGGCGCTGTCCGCATTCACCGACGCCGCCGCCACTTTGGGAACCGCCGTACATCGCCGCCCATCGATGGTGGTCAGGAACGCTCCCGGAGGAAGGCCACTTGACGCCATCTTCAGAACTCAATCCTTCTTTTGGAAATTCAAATTTGCGAAGCCAGTCCGCTCGCTTGCCCCGAACGAAGAGAAAGGGGTCGTCGGGAGACACAAAAAAATACAAGCATAAAAGGGGGTCCGGAAGAAGCGAATAATCAAGGCCGCTAGGGCCGTCTAAGTCATTGAAGAAATCATCAAGATTTCCTAAGGAGAGGGAGGGAAAAGAAACACTCCTGTCGAAGGAGAGAACGAACAACACACGAGTCCGGCTAAACTCAGTACCAAAAACTCATGATGATGGCGGATGAATCGACTAGGACTAGGGGAAAGGAGAGTGAGAGTAGGAGATCTGGATCTGGACCAGAGCAGATAGGGGAGGCAGATGGCGTGGAAGGATAGCTTGGCGAATGACATGGGGGCATAGGTGGTGCATCATCTAGCATCTGGTGAAGCCATGATGGCACTCCGAACTGTAGAATGCAACTTCGGTGCTTCGACGCTTCGACGCTTCAACGGCGGCACTCCAAAATGGGCAACGTCTGACGTGCTGCACGGGCATCGAGACGGGTGTAAGTCGTTTGATGGGCCGGAGGAAGGGGGCGGCGCAGGCTGCCATTGGCTAAGAACGCCTAGGAAGGCGAGCCATCCGAACTGATTACCACAGAGATTCCCGTCTTGACTGTTGAGGCTCTTGCTCCAGGGGGTGCACGCGAGTCTCGGCTGCGGTGGGTGGACCCCTGTCCTGCGACGCTTCTGATGCAGATGGGGTGCGGGGGATGGGAGGCGGGCATGGGCAGAAATCCCCTGGTGCAAGGCTCCCCTCCCAGCAGCTACCCATCTGACGTCAAAAGTATCACCAGGTTGTGGTGTGTCAGTGACATCGTAACACGACTGATGAGATGAACATTTTTTTTCTTCTTTCTTTCTTTCTTCCTTTTTTTTTATAATAGTTCATGTCATCCCGTTGAAAAGACAATTAATTCGCTGAGGATTGAACGCCGGTTTGGAACTTGGGTTTTGTGGGGAGCATTCGTCGGTTCCATGTTTGAGTGATCCCCTGAAACAAGATGCCGTCGGCTGGAGGAACGATGGCAGAAGCGCTACTATGTAAAAAAAAACATTTGGAAAACTTGGTTCATGTTGGTCCGTTCGTTCTTTCGTTGAAGTGGGAAGATGCCGTCCTGGTCATGTGGAGACTCCACAGACGAACAGCAGCTTGGTCCGTTGACCTAATTTAGGTTGCAGCGTTGTTTCTGACGGTGCAGTAAACCCCAGGGCTGCCAGAGCACCCTGGAGCCATCTGCCAAGTGTTTCCGGCAAAAACTGGCATGATATGTTGGATTTGAGGCATTTGCAGGTGCTCTCGTATGTACCTAGTGGTTAGGTTCGATGTGGAATAGTGTCGTGCTGGGATGAGGTGGAATGCGTCTTTCGCTCAAGTTGCTCTACAAAGGCGAACAAGATACTGAAATCTCCCCCTGAGTAACTAACTAAAAGCCCCGTCTCTTCAGACCTCAGAAAGCCGGAGGGTTCGGCCGACCGCCGATCACCCGCGCCCGGGGCCGGTTCCAAGGCGCGCACGGCCCAGGCCAGGACATGCGATCGCACCTCATGCAATGCCAGCGAAGTAACTTTAGACTGTTGACTGCCCCGCTCTGCCCACAACCCACTCCCACGGTTCCCCCAGCTCGCTCATGACAGTAGACTCGGGCCTTGGTGTTGTTTGTTTTCCATCTCACTTCGACAACGTTGGGTTGCTAAGTCAAGCGCGGCAGTTGTACATACCACTACTTTTTTTTTTCTTGGGAGCCAAGCACGCGTGGTATTATTGTAAGGCCGCACCGTGTGTTGTGCAGTCCCCAGCCCTAGCAGCAGCGAAGCGCTTCGAGGGGAACACGATCGCCCCGTTGTCCGCCGTTTCATCTCTCCCCACCCACCACGAGCACCACGAGCGCCACGAGCACGGCCTCAGCGGCGCCGATCTAGAACCACACTTTCGCTGGCTTGTGGCTTTCCACGCCGCCTTTCACGGTCGGAATGTTCGGGAATCTCACGTTTTTGCGTACGTGGAATCTCTCTTCTCACGGTTCATTTGGCGACCGGCACCCTGCACCCCCAAACTTCACATCGTGCTCCTAGTGCTCTTAAATCGTAGCCAACCGGCTGGGCATGCCGTCGGCGTCGTTCCGTCTATGCCGAACTTGGCGTTTGTTTGATACTCAACCTTTTGGCTGCTGTTTCGCTTGATCGTCCTCGGTGCCGGCTGGCGCCGTGATTACCCACCCCCTTTCGGTCATGTCGGTGTTCTAATTCGATCGTCTAGTCCCTGCGGCGGGGACGCCCATGGCCCCTCCCAAGGACGTCCCTCCGCCGACGCCCATCAACCTGCCCCGGTGCTACCCGCAGGCCCCAGACAATGATGCCTCGAGTACACAGGCACCTACCCCCGACAAGCCGGCAAAGCCGCTCACCTCGGTGTTGCAGAGCATTGTCCGGCCGGGCGAGGTCTCCATGTCGCACTTCGAGGCGCTCGGAGTGCACGTGGTCCCGGATGCAGCGCCGGCCCAGCTCATTCCGGACCCGACCTTCATCCCGGATTTCGAGGCTTGGCACCGCTTGTCCACCGAGGACGTCCATGCCACCAATGAGAGCACCCGGAACCGGCTGAACACGGGCAATCTATCTCC
Source organism: Chaetomiaceae sp. B2702 (assembly GCA_023628455.1). Taxonomy (NCBI): domain Eukaryota; kingdom Fungi; phylum Ascomycota; class Sordariomycetes; order Sordariales; family Chaetomiaceae; species Chaetomiaceae sp. B2702. The sequence goes on along the minus strand of JAMAKP010000007.1, from coordinate 108,731 downwards.
CGGCTGCCAGACGTACTTGGAACGCCGGCGGGAGCTCTCCATTGCAAATGAGGCGGCCTACCGGACGATTCGCAGAATCCCGCCTCCAAAAGGCCAGCCACAAGCGCGCTTGGGGAACGCCTACGAGTTCTATCGCCATCTAGAACTATTCTCCTCCTTCTGGGAGGACACGTCCAAACCACCGGCCGCAGAAGCAAAGACAGATCAGCCTGGAGAGAGCAATGGTGAGAACGGTACCGCCGCTGCTGACGCCGAGGGCGATAAGGCCGCGGAGAACGGCTCGGATAACGTTGTGTTCTACCGCAGCGGCGCTGGCCATCAAATGCCGATTGATTACCGCCAAAACATGATCACGGCCTTCCTGAAGCTGGTAGCGTACGACTTCGCATGTAATGTGACGGCGCCTCGCAGCGAGCCACGACTACACATTACATCCAAGTCTCCCCCGGGTGCACCACGTAACTCTTACTTCTCTTCCGGGTGCACCTTCATCTTCCGGAGCCCCAACACTCGTGAAGCCGCCCGCGCTGGCATTGTTGAGGGGCCTGTGGCCGCTGTGAGCGCCCGGCACACGACCTCTTTCCCACCGGCATCAGAGTCGGCCGGCTCTACATCCCTTTCGACAGGCGCGGACCGTGATTCCACGATAGACCTCGCCCGAGAAGTGGTCGCGGCGCTGATCACGGCCCAACACCGCGCTCGCGAGGGCCACACCGAGAAGCGCATGGGGGAAAACGCCTGGTGGTGCACCAAACCGCGCTGGGGCGGCGGTCCCGGCGGACCCATCGGTCGGGAGGTGGAGATGCTATCGGGCGCGGACCAGACCATCGGCGACAAGGACGCCCCGCCGCCCGAGAACTCGCCATCCAGCGCCACTGCCTCCTCCTCATCTACCTCCTCGCCAAGAGGAAACGACGCAATGTCCCTCCCGCAAAGGCCCTTTTCTCGCCCCTTACCCGGCGGTCTCCCATTCCCCACGGGTAACAACAGCATCCCCACAAGCGGCGGCGGCGGCGGCGGCAGCAGCGGGTCCGCCAAGGGCACCAAACGCCTCAAGAAATCGGGCAACCACCCCATGTACGACAACTACCGCATGGTACGCCCACCGGCGGCGACGTGGGACAAGAAGACGCGGTACGAGGCCATCGGACGGGCGCGGGGCGCCGACTACGACGACATCTTTGTTGTGAGCACGCTGTTGCATCACGTCAGTATCGTGCGTGTGCGCGTCCCGGATCGGTTGCTGGCTGTCTTGAGCGGAGAAGAGGATGGCATCGCTGCTGGGGGAGGAGGCGGGCGAAGTTGGGGCAGGTTGGAGGTGTGGAGGAGCCCGTGGTATGACTTTTTCAAGATCGAGGAGAGGGTCAAGGCGATGCAGCTTGTTTGGAGCATGATGGCGTGGATGATGCGGGAGCAGGTCAAGGATGGCGGTGGCGACGAGAAGGGGCAGAGTCAAGGGGATGTGAAGATGACGGGAGCTTAGGCAGTTGCTGGGGTACTCTTCTGTCTCCGTCCTCGGAACGTTCGGGGGACCTCCACTTGAAATCTGAATTCTCTAGCTCGCCCGCCGTTACTACCATCGGAGGTTCATCTCGCAACGCTAGTGACGAACAACCTGCCAAGTACATATCTACTTGCCAATCGATCAGCATCTCAAAATAAGGGGCGAAGCAATTTCATAAGACGTGAATATGGGCTTTGGATGTTTATATTGGCCCAAGCTTTTCTTCACAGCCCCTGACGCTTTCCGAGGCTGTGAATGGCTTGGAATACGATTCAGCGGCCCCACGTCAAGGACACGAAGCCGCCGCCCAATGAGACACCACCGCTGATATCCGAAGCTAACTGTATCGGGACTTACACAGACTGACGTGGTTGCTACGCAGCATGTAGTACCCAGGAGAGTGGTGATTCTTTTCGCCTTGCTCTACAGCGAGTGCGCGCGGCAGAATCACCGAGACCACTGAGTATGCGGATTCAAGTGCGAGCCTCAAGAGCGAGTTTTTAGGGGTTAGAGAAGCCTGCTTCCCCCCACGCAATCCAGAAACGCACGCATGGTTTCGCCGGAGGCAGCGGCGATGTTGAATCTCGGCTTGCGCGGATTATGTGTTGACATTCGGAATCGAGTGGGTCAGCGGACTTAGGTATGCAGTCTGCTTTTAGGGTCGCGACGTTTCAAGGCCGAAATTCCGGTCAATGTTTCGATAGTTAGTCGAGGGCGGCCGAACGGTGACCACCCAAGGCCAGTCATCGATCGCCCTGTGCCCAACTGGCCTATCCCGGGAAGGCTCAAAAACTCCAGCTGACAGCAGCTGAAACCCCCTCGACAGCTGAGAATTTCGGCAGAAAAGCCAGGGCGCTGCATATACATAGCAAACCACTCGACGCGGGCGCAAACGTCTTCGAGTAGAATTAATTTCGAGCGTCCTATTCAGGCGCTTGGCGACGAAGAAGAGCTGAACAAGACGGGACGATCGCGCCCCCCCCTCGGTTGCTGTTTCAGTCGGGATCCGCAGGCCACATGGCTTGGCGCAACCAGACCCCACCTCCCCCGATGCCCAATCGCGGCAGGTGATGCTGGGCGGGCAACCCCACCCCGACCCAGAGCGTTCCCCACTCCAGCCCGCTCGATGGTTTGCACTGCACTCACCACTCAAGCAACGGAAACTCATCCCAGCTTTCAACTCACAAGAGTTCCAGCTAGGTTGGACACATCCTCGTCCAAGAAGAAAACCCCCCACCCCTAAAAGAAGGTTTCTCTCTCAGCTGTTCCTGAACGTCACCCGCCACAAGCATCCCACTTTTTGCGGGCTACGGGCCGCCAACACCCCCTGGCAAAGTTGCCCCCATTGTCCCCTTGCAGGTAGGTTGATTGACGACCCCATCTTTTCAAAGCGGCAACCCAAGCTTTGCCCTGGTCGACCCTTGACCGCTCCCCCGGGTTCGCGTCCGCTCCTCGGCCGTGTTTTAGTGACTTGTTCCATCTGCAAGCCATCTTTTTTTTTTCTCTTGCTTGCATCTACGTCGGTGCCATGCTCATCGGTGCGGCCCGATAGAACCCTAGATTTGCTGCAGCAAACACTTGCGAATTCCGATCCGTATCCCTCCCCGCTTTACTCCATCTATCGACCACTTCAACAGCCCTCCCGCACGAGCTCCGTCGCCGGCACGCCCTAAAACCCCGGCACCGTCCGAGTTATTCTTATCTACGGTTTCCGAGCTCTTCTATTCCCGCCGCTCGACGCCGCCGCCGCCGCCGCCGCAACCCGCCCAACCCCGCGAGGCCCATCTTCGGCCACTCGCCCGCCTGAGCCGACCCTCCCCCCGTTTCGAATCTGATTATACTGCCGAGTGTCCGCTTGGATATGTCCGGATACCCTGGCACGGGTTACAACGCTGGTGGATACGCTCCGCCGCCGCCGCAGCAGCAGCAATACGCTGGTTACTATCCGTACGTACGGGTCAGCCCTGCGCAGCTCTGCAACGAGAGGCTGACATGGTATGTTGCTCAAGGTCACAAAGCTACGGCTACCAGCAGCCTCCGCCAGCACCCGGTCCCGGATATGGCTACCAACAGCCAGCGGGGCCGGCCTACGGCTACCACCAGGTTCGTCTAGCCTTATCCCCAACGTGAAACGCCGCAGACTGAGTTCTCTCTATTCCAGCCGCCGCCCCAGGGCTACCATTCTCCGCCAGCCCCTAATAACTACGGGAGACCTAGTGAGCATGACCTTGCCTTGTCCAGAGAGTTACGCACACTGACAACCGCAGCCATGCCTACGGCAACCTCGAACTCGTACGTCCACGGGAACCACAACGCCCCGCCCCCCCCACCCCAGGCAACACAGCACTATGGATACGGATCACATGGCTTCGCGTTCCAGTACTCGCAATGTACGGGGCGCCGGAAAGCCCTGTTGATTGGCATCAACTACTTCAATCAGCGCGGCCAGCTTCGAGGGTGTATCAACGATGTCAGGAACATGTCGGCCTACCTTGTCGAGAATTTTGGTTACAAGCGCGAGGATATGGTCATCCTCACCGACGACCAGCAAAATCCCATGAGCCAGCCTACGAAGCAGAATATCCTGAGGGCCATGCATTGGCTGGTCAAGGATGCTCGCCCGAACGACTCGCTCTTCTTCCACTACTCCGGTGAGTGTGTGCCAAGCCTAGATTCGCAAAGCGTTGGCAATTGACACCTTTTTTCTCCCCTTAGGTCACGGTGGGCAAACAAAAGACCTCGATGGCGACGAGGAGGACGGCTACGATGAGGTCATCTACCCAGTCGACTTCCGCCAGAACGGCCACATTACCGACGACGAGATGCACCGCATCATGGTGCGCCCCCTACAAGCGGGTGTGCGTCTTACCGCCATCTTCGACTCGTGTCACTCCGGTACTGCGCTCGACCTGCCCTACATCTACTCCACCCAGGGCATCCTCAAGGAGCCCAATCTCGCCAAGGAAGCCGGCCAGGGGCTGCTCGGCGCCGTGTCGGCGTACAGCCGCGGCGATTTGGGTGGTGTGGCCAACAATATCATGGGCTTCTTCAAAAAGGCTAGCAGCAGCGAGGATGCCTATGCCAGGTCCATGGCCGTCAAGACGTCGCCGGCGGATGTTGTCATGTTTTCTGGGAGCAAGGATGATCAGACTTCGTTCGTGGACCCAACCCCCCCCCCCCCTCCCCTCCTTTTTTTTTTCTTCTTAACACCCCCCGTCTTGACCATTTTATTTAATTTCTACTAACATCTCCTACCAACTCGCGCAGAGCCGACGCAACCATTGCCTCTCAAGCCACAGGCGCCATGTCCTGGGCCTTCATTACCGCCCTCAAGAAGAACCCGCAACAGAGCTACGTCCAGCTGCTCAACAGCATCCGCGACGAGCTGCAGACCCGCTACACCCAGAAGCCCCAGCTCTCGTGTAGCCATCCTCTCGGTAAGCGCTTGCTCCTTAACTTTCCTATACCCATTACACCATTCCAAGGATCCCCCACACCTGGTAGTTTTGTGCTGGCCCGAACAATCTGTGGCTGACGTGTTTGGTGTCATGGATGGCTTTCATGGGCAAGCAGATACCAATGTATTGTTTGTGATGTGATGTGATTGTACATACTACTGCCACGATTCATTCGCCGACCCCATGACCGTCACTTTTGCCGGGGATATTCTAACCGGGGGCGGGGCGGGAGAGCCGACTGCGTATCAATTTGGGAGAGGAACAGGCAGGGTAGGGGGGGAATCATCTTGGTATTGTTTTATAGGACAGGGTAGGATAAGCTGGGTATGCGGTTGGGTGGTGGGGTATGAATGAGATGATATTTTTCCTGGTTTGAGTCGATCTTGTTCGGGAGTTTGTGGGTACATTGTTTTGGAATATCTCGCTAGCTTTGGGGTCCCCAAGTCGCTCGCTAGATTACATACAGCACCCATGAAAAATGGGCTGAAGGCAACGAAACACGTCTGCCACCGCCCATGATTCTACGTTATGCTGAAGGGATACAATATGATATTACCTACATCGCTACTTCTGAAGAAGACCGCCGAGTAATTCGTCACTCGAAGGCTCTCTCGATGTTTTTGGTTTTGACTCGCTCTTTGTACGCCAAGCGCAAATCGCTAACCAGCCCCTGAAACCAATAGTAAACAAACAAAAATGAATTCGACCTCCAATACCAAACAACAGGTAATTGTGCCCTGATATATGTAATTTGCCTGCTCGCGCCCATGCTAACCAAGGTCATGCCAGAGGTACCCATCCACTCCACCAGTTCAGCCGTGTAAAGCTCGCCGGGGCAGCAGACCCCAAGCCCAAGAAACGAGACCTTATCCATGTCTCTCTCCAAAGAGAGAGAGAGAGAGAGAGAGAGAAGCTCATGCAGGGAACCAGCGCCATGACCTGACACCCAACAGCCGTAATAAGTGGACAATTTAAACCAGACTCATCAACCATCCTCCCTTCCCCCCTTCCCCCCGACCGTACCCAGACAATCCCCGCCAAACCCAACCCACCCTAAAACAGAATCGTGACGGAAGACAGACAATGGGTGAACCTTTTTTCTCAACCACCCCAACACAACAACACAACACAACTTAACTCAAGCCAAGTCAAGTCAAGTCAAGCCAAGTCAAGTCAAGTCAAGTTAAGTCAACCCGAAAAAAAAAAGAAAAAAAAAAAAAAACTCCCAAACAGACCTGTCCAAACTCAAAAGGCTGAACCTCGAAAGAAAAGAGAACGAAAAGGAAAAAAAAAAGCCAAAGAACTAACACCCAACCTCCCCCCGCTCCCCCCTACTCACTCCCCTCCTCCCCCCAGACGGGGCCGACGGAGAAAGCACGGCCTTCCTCGCAACCTCGGCCCGCCATTGATCGCGCATCGCCCGGATCCGCTCCTCCCTCTGCATGCCGTCGTAGCAATCCGCCAGCTTCTGGCGCACCTTGTCGTGTTCCGCCCAGTCGCGGGCGCCAATCTGCATGCGCACAATGCACCGCACCGCGCTGAGGGCCAGGCGGAGGTTAGCGCGGGGGGTTCGTCGCGGTGGTGGTTGTTGTTGTTGTTGCGATGGTTTGCTCTGGGGCTGGGATTGTTGTTTTTGGTGGCGGTCCTCTTTTTGGCCTTGGTGGAGGAGGGGGTAGTGATCACGGCGGCTTGGTGCCGGAGAGGAAGACTTTGAGCGGGACGAGGGTTTGAGTCCCGCGCGGATGCGGTTGATGATTGCGAGGTCGGCTTTGTTGCTATTTCATTTGATTAGTCATTTGAGGGTTCACAACGGAGAAACCGAGGAGAAAACATACCATGCGTCGCGGACCTGGACCTGCATCATCAGGTACTGCTTCGCATAGGCCGCGTCGCTGCGCAGCTTGGCCTCGCGGTCCCAGCATGCTTTGAGCCACTCCATCTGCATCACCATGCCCCGGATCTCCTTCTCGTGCCGTTTCTCGGCAGCCTCGGCCGCTCGGATGATGGCATCGGTGTCGACGCCATTCTTTCCTGTTTTCGAGGTGCGGACAAGGGCGCGTTCCTCATTTGCCGAGGCGGCTGCAGCCGCTGCTTCGGCAACGGCCTTGTCCTTCTCCGCCTTCAACCTCTTGAAGTCCTTGTGCAGCTTCTCAGCGCTGGCCCGGTATGCGGCTCGTTCGCTGCGTGCTCGCTCGAGCTTCTTGCGCAGAGACGACTCGACGCCCATGAGCTCCTCGAGAGCCTCGCGGTGTTCGTGCAGCTCGCGATCAAGCTTGTCGGCAGACAACTGCGACTCCCGCAGCATCTTGTGCAGATCACGGCGCTCCTCGAGTGGCATCTCGCTGACGCTGCTATTCGTGCTGTTGTTCCGTTGGTCTCGCACAGCAGCAGCCAGCTCGTCCCGCTCCCGCTTGTACTTCTCGAGCTTCTGCTTGTATTTCTTCAAGGTCTCCTCATGCGCGGCGGCAGAGTCCTCGGCCGCGGTATGGGCGTCTTCGAGGGCTTGTTCGAGGACAAGCTTCTCGTCTTCAAACTCGTCGAGACACTTTTGAAGCTCTCGTGCAGAGGCAGAGGCTTTGCGCTCGGCGTCGCGCAGCGACCTCTTCAGATCGTGCACGGACTGGTTGGCAGTAGAGAGCTGATGGCGCAGTTCGGCAACCTCGGCTTTCTGCGCGGACCCTCCGTGAGACGACGGGGAACTCACGAAACGGCCGACCTCAGCTTCGTGAGCTTTGCGCTCCAGGTCACTGATTTGCCGCTTGAGCGACTTGATGGTCTCCTTTTGCGAGGCCTCATGCTGGAGCTGCTCAATCTCCTTCTTCCTGGCGGCAGAGAGCTCCCGATGAAGCAGGGAGAGTTCACTATTGCCTTCACCTCCTTGGATGGGGAATTGTGAGGCGGCTAGCTGCGTCTCGTAGTCCTCGACGCGGCGTTCCAGTTCACGGATGGTCCGGCGGAGAGCCACAAGCTCTTGGCTGTCCGAGGACTGTCGTAACTTTCCTTGGAGATCGCGGATTTCATCGCTCAGGCGGTCCTCCTCGGCGGCAGCTTTCTCAATCTCCTTCTCAAGAGACTCCTCCACTTCCCGCCGTCTCTCAGCCAGCGCCTTGTTCTCCTCCTTAAGCCGGCGCAGTTCGGCCTCCAACTTGGTCTTGGCAACACGTAGGTCGATCCTCTCGTGGTCGAGCTTGAACGTGTCCTCGCCCTGCTCATTGAGTCGGCCGATCTCTGCCTCAAGCTCATTGCGCTCAGCCTTGGTTTCTTCCAGGGAGGCCCGAACAGAGCGCAGCTCCGCATCCAGGCTCGAGGATCGGTCCTGCAATACCCGGCGCTCGTCCGTAAGCTTGGTGACTTTCCCATTGGCCTCGGCGAGCTGGGACTTGAGACGGGCGGATTCCTGGGAGATAATCGATGATGCCCGGGCAGAATCCGCTGTGGTTCTGAGAGAAGCGAGCTGCTGCTTCAGCTGGTCGCACTCTTGTTGGGCCCGGTCGAGCTCGAAGCGGGCCTTCTCAGACTCTTCCTCGATAGTGGCCTGCAAGATCTCAACCTCGTCTTCGCGTGCCTCCACCTTCTCTCTTTGCGCCTCGCAGTCCAGCTGGGATTGACGGAGGTGGTCTCTCACGGCGGATAGCTCGTTGCGTAGATCCTCCAACATGGCTTGCCTAGAGCTCAGGTCCTGTTGGAGCTGATCGATCTGACTCCGCAAAACAGTCTCCTCTTTCTTGTGCCGCTCGGCCTCGCTCTGGAGGGCTTCTTGCAGTTTGGACTCCTTGCTCGACAATGCACCCTCGGTATCCCGCAGCTTGTCAATTGTTCGCTGGAGACCAGCGGCGCGCTCCTCGGCACGGTCCCGCTCGGCTTCCAGGTTGTGGCGCTCCGCCTCCCATTTCTCGCTGTCGTTGTCGTAGAGGTTGTCCCTCTCGCGGCACTCAGCTTGGAGGTCGGAAATTTCGTTGTTCAACTGCTCGATCTCGCTGCGGAACTGATCCCGTATGTCCTGCTCCAGACTTAAGGCATGTTGGCGTTCCTGTTCTAGGCTATCCTCGAGCTCGGTAACAGACTTTTTGAGGTTGGAGACTTCTCTCTGCAGAGAAATGGACTCGCTCGTTAGGGCATCGTGGCGGGTTTGCAGCAAAGCCTTCTCGTCGTTCCGTATGTTGAGGTCGGCCTGTGCTTGTTCCAGTTTGGATTCCAGGGTCAATCGGATGTGCTCAGCCGAGTCACGCTCTTGCCTTGCCTCCTTGAGCTGGCGCCGCACATCGTCCATCTCCTTCCGCCTGGATCCGTGCTCTCCGTCCAACTTGGCTTCCAGAGACAGGCGAAGACGTTCTGAAGAGTCGCGCTCCTCGCGGGCCTCCTTAAGCTTGGACCTCAAGCCGTCCATCTCTTGTTGCTGAGCCGATCGTTCTTCTTCTAGAGAGGAGCATTCTTGCCTGGCCCTGTCAACTTCTGACTGCAAACGGGCAATCTTTTCCTCGACTTGACGGGAGAGGCCCTTGGTAACGACGGATTTGTTGGACATCTCCTCCTGCAGCTCCTCCAGGTCCGCTTCTGCACGGTCCTTTTCTGAGATTGCGTCCTGAAGCTTGGCTTTCATGTCGTCAATCTGCTGCTCAAAACGCCGCACATTAGCCTCCAGGTCCTCGATTGTATCCCTGGCTTCCTGGAGACGATCGCCGTCTTGAGCCTTTTCTTCCAGCTCGGCCATGCGTCGTTGTGTTTTCCTCAGCTGTTCTTCGGCGTCGTCCGCTTTCTCCCTGAGCTCGTCTATTTCGTCTTCGTGTTGGGTAATAACGTCATCTTTTCGCCGGAGATCCGCTTCGAGATCACCAATCTCATCCCGAAGCTGCTCAACTTTGTCCTGTTCACTCTCTTGATTCTCAAGCTGACGGTGGAGATCGTCGATTTCAGCGTCTTTGTCCTCGAGCTGCTGTCGCAACCGCTCAATCTCGGCTTTCTGGTCCTCGTCGGCGTATTTCCGCTTGGCCTTCTCTTGCATTTCGAGGATTTGTAATCGGTAGCTTTCGAGGTCTTTCTCTGCGGACGTGAGGTGCTTCTTGTACTTTTGGAGCTCGCGCTGCATGGTCACCTTGTCCACCTTCAACTCGGTGTTCTCCTTAAGGGCGGCCTCGCTGAATCCCGGACCGGCTTTCCGCAGCGCCTCTTCCAGGAAGTGGATCTTGAGCTTGAGGCCGAAGTTCTCCTTCTCTATCTTGTCGATGACGTTCTCCTGCTCGCGCAACGACAGCTGGTTTCCGTCCTCCAAAGGGCCCTTGCCGTTCTCCCGCCTCCTCATCACCAGCGGCGTAGACGCAGCACTACTGCTGTCTACTTCGGGTAGGGGCGTGTTGTCCATGAAGGACGATGTGTTGCGGGAGGCGCCGTACATGCTGGTCTCGCCTGCGGGCATGGGGGTCATCGATTCGTCGATCTTGGCGAGGAAGCCTGGGGTCGCCCGCCCGTTCTCCTTGCCGACGCCATACCGTCTTACGCTGTTCCTGGTCGCGGATTTGAGCAGAGGTGTGAACTCGGGCCCGCCCAGGCCGGCGGGGAGGTTCCGGCGGTCGTTGAATGGCGCGCGACTGCCACGCGGGGTCTTGAGGGTGGGCCGGCCGCCGTTGCGGAGCTGTTGTAGTAGGTTCGCGTCTTTTGATGGGGACTGAAAGGATAACTCCTGTGAAATATCGAAATCAGGCTGGCGACTAAGATATGTCGCGTCTCCCACGTTGGTGCGCGGCGTGTCGAGGCCGTCGATGCCGTGTTGCACCATCGCGGCTCAGACGTCGCGGTGGGGAAAAATAAACAAGTGGTAAAAAGGGGCGTCTCCAACCGGGAATATTTCGTCGTGGGTGTAGCCTGTGGTAATTTGAAAGAGGTTGTTTCTGCTCGCGGGTAGGCGCAAGTTGGAGGAGGGTATCTGGTACCGTGTACTGTACGTAGTATCTGCTCTGAATTTAGTGGGCAAGTCGCGTCTCGACGGAACGGGTCGAGCTTCTTTAAGACCCTTGCAAGGGTTTGTTTACTTTGGGCTGGTTTGCCAATCAACAGCCCGCGCGGGTGACGTTGAGGTGGGGCATTCTGGCATTGTCTGCCGAAACTGCACCCCACCGCCCCACCACGCAGCCATCGACCGCCAGATGCAGAAGGCGGGCCATCTTACACGCACTTCAAAGTCACCGTCACCAACAAGCCTGGTCCAACTATCTTCAAAATGTCAAAGCAGTCCTCCCGCACCTAAGCTTTAAGGACGGCGACGAAGTTTTGTGTGTTGGATGGATGGGCTTGTGTACCCATAAGCTTGCCTTCGAATTCCCATGAAAGTTTGAAGATCTCTCAACGCACTCTCGGGTCTCAAACTCTCAACCGACAGCCCCAAGCCAGCTACCTCATTTCCCGTCCTCCTTGCACTGCGTGCAGCCAGTGGGCATCAAATTCAACTCGGCGCCAACACTGGCTGTATCGGAGAAAGCCATCCACACCACTACAGGCTCACTTTCACTCACACAACAATGGCTCACCTACCACCCAACGCAGCCATCTTCTCGCCTTCTGTCGCCCGCGCCGCCGCCTCAGCAGCGAAAGATTGGTCGTATGTCGACACCTGGCTGCAACGCAAGTTCTCCGGCCGTGGCCCGCCACCATTTGAGCGCAATGCGGACACACTGCGCGCCCTACTGGCGTTGGCCTCGGCCAACGAGGCAGCAGACGAGGAACGCGCCCTCATAGCACGCCTCGAGGCCGAAACACTGGAGCAACTCCGAGCCCAGGAGCAATCAGACAGCCGAGATGAGAATGAACCGGAAAATAATAGCACCGCCCACGATGTAAACATCCTCCAATCCGCCCGCGATGCAATCCTCACCTCCCTCGAAACCGCTCTCACGCGCGAAGGCCAAACCGCCCTGACCGCCATGGCGGCCCTAGCCCTACAGACCAGCATCCCTCTCCCAACCCCATCCGCTCTCGGCAGTGAGCTCATATCTCTCTCCACCGAAACCCTCACCCTCGAACAGGCAATCGCCCGCATCCAAATCCTCACAGCCCACATCGCCCGCGAAGCCGCCGCCACAGCCAAACTCTCCGCCGAGCTCCGGCCCCCCTCACCCAACCACCACCATCACGGTTCATCACCACCCCCAGAAGCGGACGACGCTACCACCACCACCACCACCAACATTAGCAATTCAAACGGAGGGGGTTACCACCCCCCCGCAAACCTCTCAATCCAAAACCTCTCCCTTCAACGGCACATCAAAACCCTGTCCCACCGCGTCCCCGAGCTCCGCGATAAGGTCGCGGCCCTCGCAAAGTCAGCCGGCGGCGGCAACGGCGCACCGCCATCACCCAGCATCGACCAAGTCCGCCAGGAAGAAGAAGCCTACCTCTCCCTGCTGGCATCCAAAACCGAGCTGGACGCACAGGTGCGGGCCTTCCACGGCCTGCCGCCCGACACCGAGCAGGCGCGGCACGAGCTGGAGGGGCTGAGAGCCGAGTTGCGGCGGATGACGCTGCGGCGGGATGAGGTGTTTGAGGGGCTGGTGGAGAGAGAGACGCCGAGGAAGGCGGGCGCGGCGGGAAGGAGATGAAGATGGATGGTCAGAGAAAGCCAGAATAGGATGGTGTGTGTGTATTAAGGACCCTCGAGTGAGATAACCATCTTTGATCTAGGTACTTGTAGTAGTGGAAAAATGATGTCCATGTACACCCGTCGCCCGAACACCCCTTCCCTGACTGACCATTCTATCCGCTCTTTCCGTCTCGCTTCCCGAGGGGGTATTGTTGTTGACGAACTCTACGCCGCCGATACGCATCTGATGCTGGTCGCGATTTTCTAGAGTTAGAAGAGAGAAAGCTGTCAGAGAGCTACAGACGGAAACCGTTGGTTGCGGAAATCGACATTGTCAAAACGCAAACGCTCGCAAAGCCCACAGCAAGTTAAAACCACAGCGGAAGCCAAACAGGGTAAAACTAGGCGCGCTTGCCTCGCCCAGACACAGCCCCTCCCAACCTTCCAAACTGCCTTCCCAGCCCCGTCTTAGGCTTCGGCACGGGTTCTGGCTTCGCAGGCAGCGGCGGCGGCTCCTTCACAATCGGCACCGGTCCGCGCAATGCTCTCCCGGGCCCACCTCCGGCGCCATCCGGCCCCAGCCCTTTCTGGTCGGACGAACCGTCACCGAGGTGCAGGCCGTTTCCAGCAACGTCATCAAGGTCTCCAGACCCGCCGCCCATCCGCTGCAATCGGCGAGCGCGCTCCTGCACGGTGCGGAATTTCTCGAGCAGCTCACCCCAGCGGATGATGCCCTCTTCTCTACCCTTGAGGCGGTTAGGGCGGTCGAATGTAGGGGCGTTGGGGGTTGTTGCGTTGCTACGATAGAGTGTCAGCTTGGTGTTCTAATACGATGTGCAAGAAAATAGAAAGGAGCACTGGGTGGCCGAGAAGTGAAGAGGGAATACCCACGGTCTCGGCGAAATATGCAGGTAGCCAATCGAGCTGACGCTGTTGAGGCGGTTCTTGAGAGCGGCAAAGGCAGATGACTGCGGGAGGAGCATCAGGAGACCGTATAGGCACTTGTATAGATGCGGGTATCGCTCGGGCTCGAGGAGTTGCAGTCTCAGGTCTGACATCCCTTTGTTAGTAGGAGATATTTGGGATACTAGATATACCATACAGGTGAAAACGGGCGACTCGAGGAGCTGCACAAGCTTGTCGATCTGGATCAGAATGTTGACTGTCATTTCCAACTCGGCGCTAGGAAGGCATTAGTGAAGCTGGTCTGGTTGCGATAGTCCAGAAGACGAACAATATTTGCAACAGGTTGTATGCTTGCTCGTACGCTTGAGCCAGCAAGCAGAGCGAGAACGTTGCCACAGCGTTGTAACACCACGACCGGAACAAGGCGACGAAAAAGGTTTGCCCATCCTACAACAGTCAGCTTATGAAACACGGCCGGCAATCGAGAAACTCACCTTGGTCTCCAGATTACGCAGCCGTTTCCTTAGCTCGGCAAGCTCAGGCGCAGTTATTAAGTTATTGTTCAGGTTCTGGACCATAATGCTAGCAAATTCGACATCTTCCTCCTTCTCGATGCAGTCGGCCAGGGTCCGGTAGATGCGCTCGGGGCTGAGACTTGTGCAGAGCTGGCGGATAATGAGGTTTCCGCGCGTCTCGAGGAGCTTTCTGTCCGTCGAAAAGAGCTGGAGCAGGTTAACCATAAAGTTTGTAAAGTAATCGTCTTCGCTGTTCCTGGAGATTTGCGAGAGCAACTGCAGGTCTTTAGTAACTACGGCCTCGGCGGGATCTGAGAGGGTTTTGAGCAGGGCTGGGAATGTCCCATCATTGAACGCCAGCACTTTCCTCGGCGCCTTGCGGTGAAGCATGATCAACCATGTCAGCGCGGCAACGCGAGTGGCCTCGTGGTCATTGAGGAATAGAAGGGTCAGCGAGTTCACCGCAGCGCCATAGTCAAGATCCGGTTGCGGTTGGGCCGGAGGGAGAGCTGGGGTCGGGGTCCGCGGGATAGTTCTCCCCTGCGCTGGTGTGGGACTCCGCACCTCGAGATCCCGCGGGCCGGAGAGAGAAGCACGGGCACTCGTAGTGCCGTCTTGCCGATCGCCAGCCTGCGGCGGTGGAAAACCAGGTATCCGTGATGGTGGTGGCACTGCAAGCTCCGGCTCGTCCGACAGCGACACAACATAATCCATCAGGGATGTGTTTACCCTTCCGGCAGCCTGGCGGATTGATTCAACGCCGCTCGCCATAGCTGGCAGGAGATTCGCCAGTATCTTTGGGGTGAAGGGCAGCACTTCCTCTGGGCAAATTTCGAGAAACTCGACGATCCAACGCAGCGACTCCAACAAGCCATCCTCTTCTGCAGCATTAATCAGCTAGATCGCCCAGAGCTCACAGGAACACAGCACTAACCTAATGGTGAGTCGAGCGTGGCGGTCAATATCTCCAGGATTGCCTTGTAGTTGATTTGGACGTCCTGCCCGGGGACCCAATCATCCTCGCTGTCGATGTCGTCATCGTCTGCGGCGGTCTCCGAGCCGAGCTCTTCGCCCTCATCAAGCTGTGGTTGCACGCTGCCGCTCTCGATCGAGTCAACCCGCTTGCGCTTTCCCTCTTTAGACTTCTTGCTCTCGGCGACGCCTTTCTTGATACGAGCAATGCGCTTGATCTCGTTGAGGAACTTGTCCAGGCAGCCTTGAGTGGCAACGTGGACGTCCCGGTTCGAGTCGCTCAGGAAGCGCAAGAGACCGCCGAGGAAGTCCGGCAGATAGGTGACGAGCTCCAGATCAGGGATAGAGTCGAGGAGAATGATCCAGCCGACCAAGAAGGTCCTCGTAAATGGATTGAGAGCGTAAATGCGGTCCCTAAGCAGCGGTATGAAGCGCTTCAGGGAGAAAGCCGTGGGCAGCTCGACCGAGTCGTCAGGGCCTTCCTTGTCGTCCTCCTGATATGGAGGTGGCTGTTCCAAAATAGAGACGTAGGTGGCAGCCGATTCCGAGACGATATCTTTGATCAGGCGATCAAGGAGCTCGGCTCCATTCTTGACGGACAGCTCCGAGTCGGCGCCCAGCTACATTCCGGACCAGGCCGGCGTCAGACTCTGTCATGATACAGCAGGGCGGGTCGACATGGCTCACCTTGCAGAGTGCGTCAAAAATGTGATTGAAGTAAATCAGTATCTCGCCCTTTGCGACCTTGGCTATGTTGTACATAGCCTCGCAGGCGTAGTATCGAACGCGAGCATCTTGGTCAGTGAAGCAGGCCAGGACTGGTGGCACAATAACTTCGAGATATCTAGCAAGCTCCTGGGAATGACAACAAAAACACGGCCGAATGTAAGCATGAGGGCCGGCGCAGCACACACAGTCACAGCACGGGTAAATGCCAACATTGGGTTGACAAAAAGGGGAAGCGGCATGGAAAATAGACGTACCGAGCCAAGGGCAATGGCGGCCGCAGCCAAGCCTATCAGTCCTCCATTTCGCGCATGAGGTTGATGGACCGCATAGGCAAAGTCGTTGCACAGTTGGTCGAGAACGGCCTCAACCCTGGCGTAGTCCTTTTGCGCGACGAGCTCACGAATGACACGCTCTAGCCTGCCGCCAAAGTTTCCGCGTTAGCATGTGCAAGGGCAGGTAGCTATCGAGTTGACTATCAAGGATGGAGAGCGATGTATCATGCGGCGATGACGAAAGACGGCAACAGAGCTACCTGGATACTACCTATACAGATAGGTACGGTGAGGGTAAGGTAGACGAAGGGTGACGCACTCGAGAGCGCCGACTTTGCGCTTGTCATACAGCTTATCATTCAGAGCGCGCTGAACAGCTGGATCCATGACTTTGGTCCTTCAAGCGGTAGAGTCTCGGGCAGTGCCGGACATGCTGGTGGAATAGCGACAATGGGAGAGAGGGTGCCCGATGAAGCGACAGAGCGATGGTGCACGTGCTGATCTTGGAACGCCCCAAGGCGATGGTGGTCACAGTGCGGGCCGACGTATACCGGCCGACGAAACAGAATGTCGCTGATGGTGGACAATCTCAGCTGCAGCTGGTTACAGTACATACGGGAAGCGGATGTCGGGCGATGAGAGCAGTGGGCTGGAATGGTGATGGAAGGGCGATCCAATGTGGGGCACAGTGGGCAACGAGCAACAGTGGGGGGGGGGATTACTGCGGAAGGAAAGTGGGGTCGATTGTGCAGCTGTGCAGCTGAGTGATAGGGCAGGCAGCCAACAAGTGCCGACCCTGGCTAGCTAGGGTCCAGCATCCACTTTTCACCACCTCCCATCGTTCGCTCTACTAGGCAACACGGATGTTGTTGGTTCTCGCACCGACGTCGTCTACCCGGTGTGTTGTAGCGGCCGATGCTTGTTGCTTCTGTACAAGCACGCTATCGCGCGTAACTAGAAGTTTGTCCGTAGATACGAAACAAGACTTTGAACTTAGTCCTCGTGCCCTGCTATAGCTTAGCAGACGCTGCCGATGACGACAAGAAAAGCATGTGAACATTCCTACGTCCGTCTCTTCATCATATCGTGTGCAACTGGTTCCAGAACAAAACACTATGTGTCCATGACATCTACTTAGCGCTGTTGGAGGCCGCGGGTGTAATACCTAAGTTTGTGGCGCCCTTGGGTGATGGCGCATTTGACCGCTTTGGCCGGCCCAGCAATATCTCTGCACATCGCCGATATCCGTCGGGTCGGAAACGCGCTGCGAGCATGCCATGCGAAAACGTCACATTATTATCTTGCATTGCTACACCAGAGTTATCGGCCATCTAAGCACGAATGGCATGGCACGCATCTGAAACATCAATGAGCAAAAGCGGAGGGATGGTTGTTTGTCGCCTTACAGTACCGATCTATAGAAGCCATCGATGCCCATGATTCTTCAGTACCCCTAAGTCAGCTACGCGCAGGGGCAGCTGACGTACCTCGAAAGCTGTGAGGGGTCGCTGAACGGTTCTGGGTTGTTCCCCAGGCCTACGTAACCTGCAGCATGTTGGGAGATGGTTCAAGAAACAACAATGCGTTTGGTAGACTATGGAGACAGCCATCCATACGTGCTCTTCTTAGGGAGTATGAATAAGGAAAGGTAGTAAGATGAAAAATAATGGGTGTCAAAATGACACTCTATCAAGGTTCGGTCCCACAATCTGCTTGTGGCACCTCATGGTTGGTGTGCCCTCTGCTACACTGCCTTACGCCCGGGTATTCAGGAGTGCTTCCCCATCGACCTAGGAGAACCGCATGACCTCGACATATACAAACGGTCTGATTATAGGTCGGTGGCTCGCTCGCTGCGGCAGCGGGATATGAGACACAAGGTTCGGCCTCAGTCCTCCTCTCGGTATTTCCCAAGATTCTCACACGCATGACATGTTCACAAACGTAGATGTTACTCCGCCGCCGATATCCTGCCGTGACAAGGCACACCAACCTGGCGTGACCCCTGTCCTGCTGAGCTGCCAAAATCAGAAACTTCAAGGGGGCCCGTACCAATCAGCACCATTATTGGGAGATGCTGACCGATAATCTTCTTCCTCACCAAGATAAGTACTATGTCGCTATACTATGTAGATTCTCTACTCAGGTCTGTCGATCCTTGACCCACGCCCACGCCCACGCCCAGCGCCATGTCGCCGCCTCCCTTCACTCCCAGCTTCCCTCGAGTTGTGGGAGCCACGCCCGTCAGACCAGATAACATATCAGCGAGAAAAGGCAGGTTTTTCGCAGCAGAGACATAAGGGGTCCACGTCCGGCGGTGCTACTCACATAATTTCCACCACGTTATTATGGACGAGGTCCCTCTGAACAAAGCAGTGCCGCTGGACAGAAGCCTGAACCACTGATGATACAGCCGGAAAGGCCGCGAAGTCAGCGAGTAAGGATATTGTGGTGAAATTCATTCATTACAAAAAGCTTGGTATACAAAGGAGGAGGCGCTTGGCCAACAGTGTAAACTGCAGGTCAGAAAACCACGGCGTCGTTTTCCTAATAAACCACGGCACCCATGTGACTGCCCAATAACTTCGAAACTCCCAAGGTATCCCTCCGTACGTTTATGCCATGCCAAAATGAAGCATAAGAAGCCCGCGCATAAAAAAAGAGAAATCTAGCCAGTCCCGACTTCACGCCAGCTGCCTCCGCCGGCTCAGGGGCTCCAAGCCCAGCCAATCCTACCACAAAGGCTTCGTCTTTCCACCATCACTCCCCACGTTCTCACACACTGTGACACGTCTCCCACGCCGCGTGCACATGTCTCACTCACACACCTCCCAGCACATCACGCCACGGGGCCGGCGTCGTGTCTTTACTTCTTGCCGCCACCGCTCTCTTTGTCGCTTTTGCCTTGGCGGTTGCTGCTGGTCTTGGAAGACGAATCGCTCTGGCCCTGTTCATTCCGACGGGCCGCGTCTGCCGCGCGCTTGCTGAAGCCGTCCTGCGGTTGGGAAGACGTAGTGTAAGCAATGGGGCGCACTTGCGCTGCAGGGTTGGGCACAGGGAGTTCGGTAGTTAGTCAAATAGTACTGACCTTGTCTCCGCGTGCTCTGCGGATCCGCTCGGCTGCGGCATCGTCCATCTTGGATTTCCCCATGGTTGGTTATATCGGCCTTCTGTTTCGCAGAGGTTTGGTTCAGGAAGATAGAGGGTGCTTCTGGAATAAGCACGTACTGTGTGCTGGCTTGGAGTCCGGGGTCTTGCTGTAGAGGATATGTAGTTTGGTTTCTCCGGGGTCTTGCTGTAGAGGATATGCAGTTTGGTTTTTTCGGGGTGATGGCGCGCGAGCAAAGCGACAAGTCAATCGCACCCACCACGAGCCAAAGAATGAAGGGCAGATATATATATACCCATTTCGCGGCTGGCCACGGCTCCCCTTCTTCGTTGGCAGAGCAAACATCTAACGCTGGCATGACTCGGCGACAACACACTCTCGCAGCCTACCTAGTCAACGACCACATCTCCCCGCGACGGCCGGAAAGGGACGGAATGCCACGCCGGCAACACTCACGGAAACGGGGACGCGGATGCGGGAGGCCGTGGCGCACAACATCGATCGACCACGCGCAGCTGTCGACATCCATCCGTCCACCGTTCAAAAGCATTTTCATAGACAGCCGTCCGCTTGCTTCTGTGGTTCATGGAAGGTAAGTGATGGCCACATTCGATTTGTGCGCCGTCGTTCGAAGGCCGGGACAGGGATCTCGGATCCGCCATGCAAGCCGTCGGCTGGAAGTGAGAAGTGACCAAGGGCCAAAGAGCTAACTACTGGCTAATGCGAGGCACCGAAGCGCCAGCCAGCCAGCCAGCCAGCCAGATCACCACCGCACCAGATTTTCCGTCTCAAGGTGAGACTCACCAGCAGTGGGGTAGGTAGGCAAGTCGTATCCTAGCCAGTCCTCATACCAGTTGCGAGTCCCAGCCTCCTTTTCTTATCCAGGACCCGAAGCAAAGACCCACCGACGGTGTACATACAGTACCACACGTCTGTCGACCCCCCAGCTCGAAAACTCCTGGCCGGCACGCACGCAGGGCAACGATCGGACTGTTCGTCCATATGAGAAGTGTTATCACTCTCAGCAATATAATAATGGCTCCTCCGGCACGCGGGCAAACATCCACTGGGTATGTACAGCTGTACTTGGCCGCCGATGCCGACAGACAGCGGAGCAAACACAGATCGGCGTGGTACAGGACATGGCCGATCTGCCAAGTACATACAGAACACGGAAAAGCCGAGATGCCTACATTGATCATGTGCTTGCGAAAACCCGGGACAACCAGTGTCAACATCAGCGAGTAGGAAAGCAAAAGAACACAGGCACTTGAGTCTCTCCCCCCTATCCCACTCAAACCCACTGCCAGGCAGGAAACAACCGGATAACCTCCCCAGGGGTTTATGTAGTAGTACCGTACAACATCCAACTTCCCCGCAAACGGCGTGTTACTGCAATCTGTACAAGCCCGAACCGAGTCAACGGCGAGGGGACGAGAAAAGCCATGCGTTTGCAGATCGTGGTCCGCGACGGTCGGTCGCACCGCATAGAAAAACACGGGATGATCCAGGATCCCGGTTCCTGTACGTTCCCGCTCAGGTACCATCGCACACAGATATGTATGTATGTACATACATACATTATACACTGCGTACACGACGCCCCCGGGTGCCTTACCCGCCGGCTCCGTGCATCAATATTCATCTCCGGCAGATACAACTCAGTCCTGACTCATCCACAGCGGGAAATCACGGTTGATGGACATAGACACAACAACAATGGCTCTGTGGCGAGCTGCGGTTGAAGCAAGGGGGGACTTGTTTGATGGATCTCGTTGCAGACAAGTCGAGGCTGGCTAAGCCAACCGAATACCGTACACCTGCTTATTCAAGAAGTAAAGCAACGAAAGAAAGCAAACACCAACCCAGGACCCCCCAATATTAGAGATCGCGATTTTTTTCTCTCGTTTTCGTACACATGCTCAACGACTTCAGTCACAAAATCAAGACAACATCACCAACTTCTTTTAACCAACACTGCGTTTTGCCGCCTAGTGGTGATGGCCACCCTCTCCACCCGCCATCACGCTCTGACACTTGGCCAAAATCGCCGCCTGCCTCGCCACGTCGGCCAGCCTGCCAATAACCTGCTTATTTCCATCGACAAACCCATACAGCGCGTACGGGATGCCCACCTCGTCACAAAACTCCTGCACCAGCCGCTGCGTCTTGCGCAGGTTGTGCCTGGGGATGCGCGGAAACAGGTGGTGAATGGCCTGGAACTGCAGCCCGCCGTGGAAGAAGTCCAGCCACTCCGGGCAGTCCACGTCCATGGTGGTGCGCAGCATCTTCTGCGGGAACGACTCGTCGACGCCCAGGTCGGCCGTGCTCATGGCGAAATGCGACAGCGTGATCTGCACGTGCACCGGCGTCGTGACCCAGTGGCTGACCAGCACGAAGAGGAAGCGGTTCCAGTTGGTGTCGATGCTCTTGTACACGAGGCCGTACCCGAACCAGGTCCAGAAGCACACCTGGCCGGCAATCTCCAGCCACCGGTGCCAGGCCGCGACCCCCTTCTTGGGACCCTGGCCCCCGAGCAGGTATACCCACGAAAGACGGTACAGGTTGAAGCGGCCGAAGAGCAGGACGACGTAGTACAGGTGGTGCTGGAGCGAGATGAAGAACTTGGCGGCGGCGTCGTAGTGCATGACATGGCCGTAGTAGGTCGAGCGCAGGCTGCCCAGGAAGCGATGCGAGATGGCGAAGAAGGGCATGTGCTCGATGTCCGGGTCGTGCTCGGGCGAGTTGGTGACGATGTGGTGCACGTTGTGGTTGCGCTTCCACCAGCCGATCGAGAGCCCGCCCAGGAAGTCGGCAATGATGATTCCGATGACCGTGTCGACCTGAAAGTTGTGCGTGATGCCCATGTGGCCCGCGTCGTGCGCCGTGAAGACCAACTGGTGCCAGAAGCAACCGAGGAAGAAGGCGCTGGTGACGTACCATTTCCACTGCAGGAAGAGGAGCATGAGGCCGAAGAAGAGCGTGTACCGCAATCCCTCGACGGCGTAGGCAGTATAGTTGCAGTCGTACAGGCCTTCGGCCTTGATGCGCTCGTGTAGGCTGCGGTACTTCTGCACGATCGGGTCCTGCGTGGCCGGGTCGGGCAGCGGGTACTTGATGAGATCGAGCTTGATCTCCTTTCGCGTGAGGGCATCGAGATGCGCCATGCCATCGTTGGGTGCTAGCGTGGCTGCGTCGTCGACAGATGAGAGCGACGTGGCCGACTCCGACCTTGCAATCCCCCCCCGCTTACGGTTGCGGAGGCTGAAGTCAGGCTCGGCATCGTTGGTGTCGAAGATGGCTGGGGGTGAGGATGACCGTGAACTGTGATCGCTCGAAGACGCCGTGGCATATTCCTTCATTTGCTCAGTGACCATGTTGGCATCGTGCTCACCCCCTTGCTCCTCCTCACCATCCGCAACCCTCGGCCGAAACTTGCCGCCTTGGATCGGCGGCAGGAAGTTCTTCCAGCGGCCCTCGATTCTACCAATGCGGTACTTGTCCATCATGCGGCGGGCCTCGGGCGAGTGAAAACTGTCTCCCAAGTCAAAATACGCGCCTTTTTGTTGCAACTAACCGCCCCCGGGGGCAACGACGCGAGAACTCACCCATTCACCTCGTCCGTGGCATCCCTCCCCACCATATGCATGATGGCCTTGTCACCGCCCGGGTGGTACTTGAGCCAGGCGTCTGCCTTGATCACATGCTGGTCCAGAATAACGATTGCTCTACCCTCGGCGATCAAGGCCTCGATCTCGCGGCGGGGCAATACGGGGTATGAGCGACCGCCGCTCCGTTGCGAGGCCCCCTTGGCCGCGGAAGCTGTAGGAACAGACATTGAAACGGCTGTAGGCTCTGGTTTGGCTGGTAGGAACGTTGGCAGGAGGGCGGTTAAGAGATTTTGGGGACAAATGCCCTGATATGAGACGACAACTGTTGAGTCCTTGACCGCCTTGAGTCTTCAACGATATCAATCGGAGCGCGCGGTTGCCGAACGAGCTTGAGAACTTCTAGCCTGGGCCGAATTCGATGCCAATTCCACGCGGTCTCTCCTCAAATGCCGTCTTTCACCACATATTTTGTCGACAAAACAAGAGCACCTACTCCGTATGGTGTTCGGGGAAGGAGATTGAAGGATCCAGATGAAAGACGGCGTGCGCGTACAACCCCCTGGCCCCTAACAGCCAAGCGCAACTTGAACGAGCCGTCGACCCACATGCCGGAAGGTGAACCCAATTTGTGGTACGATCAACACACTGGCCTGGCTGAAGACAAGGGTGTGGCAAGACAAGGGTTAGGGTTCGTGCCGTAGCTCGAGCGTAGGTCGTTGCATTATGTTTTGAGTCCCACCTTCACATGTGGGTGGTTGAAAGGACTTGACAGGAAAATATTCAAAATGCTGGGTAGATAGGGTTGTTATTTTTCTTTCCTCTTTATCGTTTGCTCTCAGTCAAGAGAGCTCCTCCTGTGGCCTCTTTTCTCCTCCCCGATCGATGGGGACCCAGTGCCACCGCGGGGACTGGACAGAACATATTGTATGTACATACATAGCACTCAATCCCGAGACGCTGAGGGTTTTGCACAAATCAAAACACCTTTATCTTGGCCGAGATACCGTGCCAGAGCCTGCTATAAACCCAACCACCGTCTAACGATATCCCTCAACACAACGACACGCGAACCCGCTGCTCGCCTGTTTCGGTAAATTAGGTTCAGCTTTCAATACCTGCCATCCGGCGGGTCCATTTACCGATGATGCCTTAAGAGGGAAAACAAGCTAAAGTACAGGTACACAAGAAAACGCTACGCTGCAAACTCCAGACCGGATTCACTTAGAAGTGGATCGCCTTCGAGTATGTGGCCATCGCCGCCTCCTTGAACGCCTCAGCGAGTGTCGGGTGCGCGTGGCATGTGCGCGCAATGTCCTCACTCGAGGCGCCGTACTCGAGCGCTAGGGTACCCTCGGCAATCATCTCACCAGCGTTGGCGCCGATGATGTGGATACCCAGCAGCCGGTCCGTCTCGGGATCAGCGAGCATCTTGACCATGCCCTCCGTGTCCAGGTTCGTCTTGGCGCGCGAGTTGGCGCTGAAAGGGAACGTGCCGACCCGGTACTTGATGCCCGCCTTCTTGAGGTCCTGCTCCGATTGGCCAACCCACGCGACTTCGGGGTGCGTATACATGACGGCGGGGATGCAGCCGTAGTTGACGTGGCCGTGGCCCTTCTTGATGTACTCGACGGCAGCAACAGCCTCCTCCTCGGCCTTGTGCGCAAGCATGGGGCCGAAGGTGACGTCGCCGACACAGCGGATATGGGGGATCTTGGTGCGGTACTCCGAGTCAATGATCACGCGGCCCCGCTCGTCGAGCTCAAGGCCAATGTTCTCGAGGCCAAGGCCTTCGGTGTATGGGCGGCGACCGATCGCGACGAGGACAACGTCAGCGCCGAGCTGTAAAAAAAGGACCGTCAGTTGCGTGTCCGAGAAAGCCCTTCCTTCGCATGAGGGCGCGGGTTTCAACCTACAGTTTCCGCCTTGCCGCCCTTGGCCGAGTCGACGTTGATGCTGACACCCTCACCGGCCTTCTCGCCGCCGACAACCTTGGTGCCCGTCTTGAAGATGATGCCCTGCTTCTTCAGAATCTTTTGGATGTTCTTGGCAATCTCAGTGTCCATGCCAGGGCCGCCGATTTGGTCGAGGAACTCGACCACGGTAACCTCGGAGCCAAGCCGCGACCACACGGACGCCATCTCGAGACCGATGATACCACCACCAATAACCATCATCTTCTTGGGCACCTTTTCGAGCGCAATAGCTCCGGTGCTGCTGATGACAGTCTTCTCGTCGATCTGGAGGCCAGGGAAGGGTGTGACCTCGCTGCCGGTCGCGATGAGGATGTTCTTGCCCGTCACGCTGGTCTCGCCGCCGTCGTTGAGCTGAACCTTGATGGTGTGCTCGTCCTGGAACGAGCCCGCGCCCTTGATGTACTCGACACCGTTCTTCTTGAGTAGGAACTCAACGCCCTTGGTCAGGCCGGAGACCGACGTGTCCTTTGCTTTCATCAGCTGCTTCAGGTTGAGCTTGACGTCGCCAACCTCGATACCGCGGTGTTTAGTGTCGTGGAGAACCTGGTGGTACAAGTGCGAGTTGTTGAGGAGCGATTTTGACGGGATGCAGCCGACGTTGAGGCAGGTCCCGCCGAGGGTGCCGCGCTTCTCGATACATGTAACCTGTCGGTTTCAAGGCGTGTCAACCATTGCTTCAAGATTCTCGCATTTGTGTGCTGTGTTCCATCTCACCTTCATGCCCTCTTGGCCAGCCTTGATAGCGGCGACATACCCGGCGACACCGCCGCCGATAATGACCAAGTCCCTCGCCTCTGCACACACGGTCAGCCCCGAGGGCCAATGCCAGCCATCCTCGTAACTACTAACCAGACTCGGTGGCATATGTCCGGCTCCGCCTCGACGCGCCAACGATCGAGGGCAAACTTGCGGTAAAGTCAGCAACCGAGAGCCATTTTCGACGGTGGATCCGAGGCCATCATTACCCTGACGGTTTGAACGCAGACTTGACCGCGGCGCGGCCTATTAATCTCTGCGACAACATTTTGCGTGTGTGTACTCAGCTGGCAGTTCAAAAGAAATGCAAAATAAAACGACTCCAAAGCGGAATGCGCGGGTCGAAAGCAGAGATGCAGTAGCAGTTGCGTCACGAAGTTTTGTTGGGGGGAGTGCCAGGAAGCTGCGTTCACAGGCGTTGAAAAAATGTCCCCAGTCGCCCCCGTCCAACCGTCGGGTGAGCTTTCCCAAGCCCAGTTCAGCGCGGACCCGGGATTGGCCCAGGGGCTGGCTGCTTCGCTGCTAAGCCGCTAAATTTCAAGTTCCCGCCTCCAAGACCCCGGCGGGTCTGTCAATGCCAGTGTCGGGCTCCGCATAAGCCGCCAATTCCCGCAATACCAGGGCCGGCCCCGTGACCTGCGATATTCTCGGTCTTGGACCGTCCCGGGAAAACGCGACGCTACGTTCGCCAAGTTGGGTCAGAGCGATGTTCAGTACGAAGTACATAATAACATCAGTGAGAAGAACATCGGCGCATGGCGCTATGGACTAGCCATCCAGTGCCATCGCAGCACATGGAAGCGTCTTCTACATGGTTATCATCAATCAGATAATTACAGTTTCGCAAGAAAACCGCCACCTAGACCAACATCAAAGCGGCACGGAGTATATAGGGTATCTCGAATACACAGGAAGATGCGGGTGGATTAATACATAGGCAGTACAGATTCACCTCACTCATACCAGGCCCTCGCCCCTAGCCAGCGCTGTTTGAACAACCGCCTCGGCCATCTTACACCCCTCCTTGAGAAGCCTCGTGTTCTTTTTGCCACCAGCCAAGTCAGACTTCCGGATGACCTTCTTGAGGAAGTAATGTAGCCCTCTCGCGAGATCGGGAGCCGCCTCAACCCCAGCAAACACCTTCGTGATCGCCTCCTCCGGCCGTTCGTTCCCCTGGCACTCCAGCAACACATTGACGAGCATGATTTCGACAAAGTCCCGCGTCTTCTTTTGCAGGTACAACAAGTTGAGGCGCTTGAGCACGACCACTCCCAGGTTGGTCCCAGCGACGAGGGCGCCAAACATCTTGGCCGTGTTGACGATCCGTCTCATGTCCATTCCTTCGTCCTCCTCTTCATCTTCTGCCTCGTCCTCCCCAAAGCCCGTCTCTCCCATTCGTCCGAACATCTTCCACAGACTCGCCTGGAACGCCCATCTGACCTCACGCTGCTCTGAGCACAGCCGCTTGGCAATCAGCGTGTAGTAAGGGTTGTAGTGCTGCTCTGCACCGACGCAGCGGATTATAACGTTGGGGACCTCCCGCTGGCGTTCCTTGTTGAGCCGTAGCTTGAGGATACGGAAGTAGGCGTCCTGGTAGTCCATAGCTGACATGATCGAGACGAAGATGGATCGCCGCACTTCAGTGTTCATCCCCTGTTCCCGGGCCAGCTCTCCCAGATCCGGCCCCTGTTCGACGTCATCCAGGAGGATACTTTCGTCGTCACTGTCGTCGTTCTCGACACTTGCTGCTTTTCCTATGTCTTTCGCGCCAGTCGACCTGCCAGCCCAACTCGCGCCGACCAGCCACCACTTGCCCTTTTTATCAGCGTCCTGGATGTCTTTTATACCCATACGCATGGGCTCAGTGGATTTGAGCTTTTTCGACTTCAGCTGACCGAGCAGCTTCTTCATGCGGGTGATGTGCTCAGAGACGACCGCTGACGCACCCGCGCCGGCTTTCATCTTGTTGTTCTTCAGGTCGGTAATGGTATCAATCATGAACTTGGTCCTGACAGTAAGGTTTCTCTCGCCTGCTTTAGCAACAGCTGGTGGGATCAAGGAAACGATGTCCTTCAACGCCATAGGATCGTCTTGCCTCAGCGTCGGACCGCACATTCGTACGATGCGGAGCAGGAGCTCAGCATTGAGTTCCGAGAGATTGTCCAGGAGCATTCGAATGTAGTCGAAGACTAGGTTCGGGCCGATAAGCTGAAAGGTGTAGAGCTCTGAAACGAAGGTAATGAGGTTCGACGTCTGCTTTGATACGTCCGGTCGCTCCAACGCGGCCACTTTGGCTTCCGCGTAGTATTTGGCGAAGCGCTCCACTACTTCCTGAATCAACTGCCCGCCAAAGTCCGTTCCTAGCACCATGTAAGCGGCCGTGGCAAAGCCAGCGGAGAGAATCAGGAGCGTGTCTGGCAGACTCGTCGGCTCGCAGACCTGGACGAGCAGCAGATCAACGAGTGAAGACGTAACATGTTGTCGAGGGTACTCTCTATAAAGCTTTTCGATCTCCGACAGGATGCTCAACAGATTAGACTCGGTTATCCTGTTGACTAGACCTTGGGTTTGGCGGCGGATGCGGGCTGCTAATTCCGCATCCGATCCTGACTCTTTCCGTAGTGACGGCGGTACGTATTTCGCGGTCTGTCCTGTCGTAGGAGCAACATAGGGGTTCTCGCGCGCTCGCCTCTGAGGCTGCTCTTCCTCGTCTTCGGAATCAAACCCTTCGAAGTCGTCCTCGCCCATTTCATTGTCGTCGTCAAAGCCACCCTCTTCAGACCCGGAGCCGCCCGAATCTTCGTCATCGAAATCATCCACATCCTCACCCAGTTCAGAGTCCTCGTCACCCTCGTCACTCTCGCTGAAAACGAGCTGAGACTGCTTTTTTACGGCCGCCAGTGCTTCTGCCTTTCTCCTCTTTTGGGCAAGCCACTCGTCTGCTTCGGCCTTGCGCTTCCTGCGATCTTGGTTTTCTTCCTCCAAGCCACCGCCCAGACCGTCCAGCAGATCACCAAGTCCATCGTCTTTGAAAGATTGTGGTAAGTTCTTCCGGTTCTTCAAGCCAAGCTTCCTTTCCAAGTCCGCAATTTCCGCATCGTCTTGCGCGAGCTTATCCTTCGCCGTCTTCGAAAGTTTTCGTTGAGGCGCGGTATCCACGGGTTTCTCGGCCTCGTTTTCGTCCTCGTCTTCGTCCTCGTCTTCGTCCTCGTCTTCGAATTCCTCGTCGAGAACTCCGTCCGATAGGATATTCTCCTCATCGTCGTCTTCGTCTTCGTCTTCGTCGAGGTCTAAGCCGTCCAAGTCTTCTTCGTCCTCTTCCGGCTCTGATCTCTGCGACTTTAACACGGTTTTCGGCACACCCACACGCGAACCATTCTTTCCAACCCTGGGCGTCTCAACTCGTTGCGTCTTGGTGGCGCTGCGGTTCGGGGCCGCCCGCTCGGCGTTGTAACTTCGACCGGCTGTGGTGCGATTGTCTCGAGACTGTTTCCTCTCGGCTTTGCGGCGGTCTTTTCTTGACAGATCCTGTCCCCTTACACCTCCACGTTTCTGGCCAAATCGAGAATCTATGGATATATAAGCAGCAAGTCCAAGCCAGATTGCTATGTGGAAAGCTTGCCTGCAGTGCCGAGCTCCTTGAGAAGGTGCGGCGGGAGCGTTGGCTTCTTGATTCCTGATGGCGGCATTTTCTCAATCTTGGCCTTTAGGACGTGGTTTTATGAAGGCTACGGCGCGGGCGCCTCCGGATTGCGACGTTTCTTGATCTCTCCGACGGGTGACCTCACTTCTGCAATGCTCTGTCGAGTCCTCGATCAATGGCGCTTGACCCTGAACTTTTTCTTATCGATTAAGCAGATCCAAGGTGGGGCAAACCTAGGCGAGGCTCATCCAGAAACCTCTCGTGCCTCTCTACCCCACGGCTGGGCAGTGGGTCCACAGCTATCCCACCACACCTCAAGCCTTGACCTTGAAACTCACTCTCAGTGCTCGTTGTCAGACGCCTCAACCCCAACTCCCTATTCAAGGGAAAAAAAAACCAGAATAAAGATGGGCCACTTAACACATGATGAGGTATTTCTCATAACACTTCCGCCCCTCCCCACGCGCATGAGATGATAGACCTGTCGGCTGACCAAACCCTCTGAAGTTCTTCGCCAAACTCACCGACGTCTTCGGCGCTCCTAGAACCAAAGGTCACGGCGCCGTCTTCCTAACACAAAAGAGACGTAGGCCATCACATTGCCACCTCCACCAATCTTCTAACCTCTCACCCTTTACTTACTCGCTCTAGTCACATTCGACCAACCAACCCAATCACCATCGTCAGAATCAGACCCCTTGGCCGATCTTCACCCACCCCAACCCCTCCCCGTTCTTGTCCGCGCTACAAATGGCAAGGGTAAGGAAGACAGGGCGTCTAAAATCAAATTGTCGACCGTGGTGCAGCCAGATGACCTGGACGCATTTTACGCGCGGTATGCCGAGGTGTGTAAGGCGGGCATGACGGCGCTGAAGCCGAGGGATCGGACGAAACGGAAGGCAAAGGCGAAGAAGAGGAAGGTTGCGCCGGCTGGGGCTCCTGCTTCTTGATGACTGGATCGCGGATTTGAGTTTGAGTCGGGAATCTGCCGATGGCAGCGCGGTCGGGGATCGTCCTAAGATTTATGTCGGGCAATGTCAGCAAGGCGGCTGGCAGTTGGCCCCGGCGCCGAGTGTAGAAGGGTCCCGCCGCGAGGAAGCCCTAGGGCTCACCCTTTGTTTCTCCGGCACTAGCACAGGACAATACCTGCTAGCTTCCTCTGTGGGCAGGGTGAGCTAGTTGGTATCGGAGGATTCGGTACGGTTGCAGGGCCAATACAGGTGGCCATTAGCCTCCATGGGCGTACAACCAGGCAGCTGTGTACCTTATGCAGGACTTGGGGAAGCACAAGCGAAAGACGGCGCATGACGAAAACGGTAGATGCGCTTCTTCTGGAAGCACTGCCTTATTAACCCACTTAAACCTTTTCCCCAGCAAGCATGCCCAGCATCCACGCTCGCCACTTCCTTTGTTTACCTTGAACCCTTCCCACTACTCAGTACAGCCAGGCTCGGAATCTCAACAACTCGCCACAACTTCACCTTCCCGGTACCGCATAGACCCATAGACTAACGTACTACACCGTCCAGCCGTAACCTAAACACAAACACAAACGTAAACTTGAACCCAACCCAACTTCAACGATTCCCAAGCCTCAGCGAGACAACAAGCTCCCTGCCTCCGACTTCCAGCTTCCAGCCCGTAAACCCCCTTCCGGCTAAGAACTGGAGCGCATAATACGGTAGAGACAAATGTGACTGGACAAGTCAGCGTCGACCCCCCATCCAAGCAAGTGCCTGTATCATGCCACAGCCCCACAATCGGATTGCTCAGTCATGGATGGCCATGCGGTAGGAGGGGGGGTAAGGGAGAGTAAGAGGAAGGCCAACATGCCGTGTTCATCGAACAGGTCCTTTGTTAAGTTTAAAAGGCCGGTATGCTTTGTTTGCTGGTTTTTTTTTTTTTTTGGCCTGCCTGTTGAGAAGGTTGTGTAGTGGTCGCATACCTTGGAACCGGGGGTCTGCTACGACACAGAGGGGGATGTTGGGTAAAGCCAACATGGCTGTCTGGTCAATCCCCAGCGAGCTTTCTGGCGCCGGCTACTATCCTGCGACGAGGAGGTTTAACTAGGACTGCTGATGAAATGTCGGCCAGTGACATCGAGTCGACATAATTTATTCTATCTGCTACATCATCTACCTGGGCATGTCATTTTCCCGATATCTACCGGAGGACATTGATCCCAACAGTCTCGGGATCGGGAACGATGGCCTGTTCAACGTCCAAGAAAACAAGAGTCCCGATCAGAGAAAGAAATCCGCCGTTAGCCAGCAACAACATGCCGAGATGTGCGTCGCTAACGTGCCGTCTAGCCGTGGGGTATCATCAAGGTCTCCGGGTGCCCGCACAATAAGCCGCCAACCAAGCACACCAAGACGCCAAACCAATCACGCCTGTATGTACCACTTTCCGGAAACGAATCATCCCTACGCTTCGCCGCACGCAACTCACCAAAAGTCCGGGAGCCGCCCATGCAAGCCCATTCTCGCACAACGATACCGTTTACCAGCGAACACGCCTACCACTACCCGACGCCCTTCCTTCGAACGCCGCCATCAACGGGAGAATCAGATGCTTATTCGACAATACATTCTAGGGTAAACAGCCCTCCGATTTCCCTTTTCTGCGGTGCCAAAGATAACGCAGAGCCCCAACCAGCGAAAACATCGCCAAAGAACTTTTGCGATTGAGAGTTGCCGAGTGCCGAAAAATAGAAGCGCGCATCGAGGCGCCCCTTTTATCCCTCTGAACCTAGAATATCCTCCTCGAGAAAAACGTGCCCCCAACGCGCGGGGCCTGGTGAAGCTCGTCCCTCTGGGACCGCCGCTTGCCCTTGCATTGTCAAGGGATAATTGTCAGGAAATCACGAGAGAAGTGTCGAAGAGCGCAATGAAAACGAAAGAAATAAATAGATGGCATGTCGAAGTATGCCAGGTCAAGATCGCCGAGATTTCCGAGACGATCAGTCTTTGAGCGCATGAGTGCTACGCACAGACATGGCAATCGGGCGTTTTCGCAACCTGCCTCGATCGGTTATTGAGACCGAAGGGATCGATGATCTGGCGATGGAGACCGTCGACGTCGGGCGTCGGATCGCTCACATGATTTGGTCTTGGGTGAGACCGCCATGAGGATCGGTGTCCATGCTGTCACCGCCGCCGGGTGTGATGTACTTGACGTAGCTCAGGCCGAGGGGGCGACCACCATACTGATAGCCCTGGAACTTAGCAATCGATGTCTCGGCAGTGTCGGCGCTGTCGAAGCGGACTACACCGCTGCCGCGAGAGCGGCCACTCGGCTCGTATTGAATCTCAGCTTGTTCAACCTTGCCAATAGTGGAGAAGAGCTCCACCAAATCGTCGTTGCTCGTTGACCATGGGAGCTATGCAGCAGTTAACCTAACCTGAACCCAACAAGGCCAGATCCGGTGAATCGACTTACGTTGCGGACATAGATCGTGTCGCACTTCTCAACACCCGCAGAAGCGTTGTCAGTGAATGGGTTCGGGGGGACTGAGGCATTGCCAGCGTCAAAGGGACCGGCGGGAGGTCCGCCACCACCATAACCACCACGACCGCCGTAACCGCCGAATCCACCACGGCCGCCGCCAAACCCACCGCGACCGTAACCGCCTCCAAAGGCTCCGCGGCCGCCGCCAAAACCGCCACGTCCGTAGCCACCGGCGCCTATAGCCGGGCCAGCAAAGCGATCCTCACGGACCTCGAGCATGCGGCCCTGCCAATCGTAACCGTTGAATTGCTGGATGGCGTTACGAGCATCCTCAGGGGACTCGAAGACCACTATGCCAGAGCCCTTAGGTCTGCCGTCAGGGCCGAGATGGACGTCGGCGCGAATAACGCCGCCTGCACGAGCTGTCAAAGGGAAAGCGGTTAATGTACGGTTCAAGTTCGGCAGCGTGAGGATTTGGTGGCTCTGCTTACCAGCCTGTCGGAAGAGATCTTTCAGATCCTGCCAGCCCACGTTAAAAGGCAGCTATTTGTGTTTGGTCAATACAACAATAGTCAAAAAAAAATTAAGGCGAAGAGGACGGCCAAGGAGAGAAGTGACAAACGTTAGAGATGTAGATCTGACGGCCACCGCCGGCTCCGCCAGCAGCCATGCCAGGGTTGAAGCCGCCGCCGCCACCATAAGGGCCGCCGCCCATACCGCCAGCGAATCCGCCGCGGCTGGCGCCGCCGGGGGGACCAAATCTGGGCTCGGCCTCGCGATCCTGCTTTCAAGTCAACATAGGTGGCTCACATTACCTAGCACTGCTGGTAAAAGCCTCACCTCTCGGACATAGATGAGTCTGCCCATAAGGTTCTGGTTGCTGAGTGTCGCTACGGCTTGCTGTGCCTGCTCCCTTGTGGCATATTCCACAATTCTGAGCGAAATATTAGCATTCCGTCGTCGGCGTCTGAATTGCGACATGGTAAAACTCACCCGCATCCCTAAATTCACCTCGGACGATGTCCCGACCCGTCAATCCAACAATCCATCAAAAACCAAGAGAAGAGGAAACCACAAAAGAACCAGCCAAATCACTCATAGGCGCCCACCTTCGACATTCCATTAGGAAGAAGCAGTACGTCGGCGTAGAGAACCTCTCCAGCTGATATGGTAGTGTTAGCGTTTGAAGCCATGTGTTGTAGCTCGACGGTCGTCCCGGAAACCCACCCTGTCGCATGAAGTCCTTAAGATGGTGCCATTTGACGTCGTAGGACAAGTTGCCGACATAGACGCGGCGGTCCTGCTGCGACGATTCGCGAATATTGTTCATGGCTTGTTCTCGGTGTTGCGAGCGGTCCTCGTAAGATCGATGCGGAGCTCCGCTGTATCCTGAACCTGTTCCTCCAGCAGCTGGGCCCTGACCAGTCATGGGAGACCGACTTCTTCTCCGGGGCTGACTTCGCGACCGATCACGGGGCGAATATGATCGACGAGTATTCGGGCTTCGTGAACGTCCCCTACGAGGAGAACGAGACCTCTCACGCTGTCCTTCGTCAGTAAATGGCCGAGGCAAAGAGTGTCATGCTTCCAAAATTGAACGACAATGATGTTGGACAGAGCAGTCTGGGTCGAAGTTGGCGCGGTTCGCCAGCTTGACTGGAATGAGAGGATGCCCTGCACAGCTCGCGCGTCAAGCCCGCATGGCGGGGACGATCGATTGCCCCGATCCACGAGATCGAGGGGATGTGTGTGGATACCGATTGACCCCGGCGAGCGATGCCGCCCTTGGCTACTGAGCACGGCCCACATCGACAAGAGCATTCGGTCGCCAGAACGACGAGGGTTGAGAATCATGAGACGACCGGCGCAAAATTGCGCCCCAAGGGGAAAGAGGCGATTGAAAGAATGAAGAGGAAAATTACTCACCGGGCGATAATTGTCTCCTGAATCAGCTGTAGAGAAAACGGAAAGGTTAGAGACGACCGAAAAGGAAGAAAGGTGGGAAGAGAAAATCGGTCGAAAGACTAGTAGCGTAGTGTGATGTGGAGGAGGGATGCGGGAAGAAGTGAAGCAATTGAGGAGTGGGATTTGAGCGAGGTAGCACTTTGGGGGTTTGCCGCGGCGGGGGAAGTGGTGAATGAATCCGAGGGTGGATCAGGATGGGAAAGGCATGCAGGGCAGGGAGGGAAGGCCGAGGGGGAAGGGGTCGGGTCTGCTCTGTGTGAAGGTACTTCCGTACATGTAGGTCGCATGGAGGAGGGGAACGCCAGGCACTGCAGCCGCGCGCCGCTCACTCCGTGAATGGCAGTAGGGCAGAGAAAGCCTTGAAGAGATGAGGGACCCTGACCAGTACCGGCTGTCACTCGTTGGATGTGTGTGAGTCGACCGAGATGCCGACCGGGTAGGTTTGGGGTTACAGGCAGCGGTAACACGTCATCGAAGACATTGGGGGATGATGGCCACGATAACGGTTGTCCCAAGATTGGCTGCCGCAGAGAGGGATTGGTGGTGTGTGAGAAGGGATGGAGGCTCGAAACAGAGCGGGCTTTGATATGGGAGTATGCAATTCGATTTCGTACTTACCCATGGCTGTATGTGAATCGATTTTTTTTTGTCTGGCAACTTAGCCGCTTGATGGAGGGAAAATTTCGGCGACGCGACGATTGGGTGTGTGATTGATGGCAGGCGTCCGTCTAACTGCAGCTGCTTCCGGTTGGATGTCGCCTAGGTCTGGGTTGGTGGGGGATGCAAGGCCAAGATCTGGTCTGTACACAACCTCGCGGAACGGACCAAGGAGTAGGTTGGGAATGGCCGTCGGGGGGGGGCAGCTAGGATCTCGGTCAGCCTCCAGCCAAGTTGGGCAGGCGTGCGTCTGTCCGAATCGAACCTGGAAGGTTGAAGGCGCACGACCGAGACAGGGCAGTGGAACCAGGGAAGGCTGCTTAGGCGACGCGGTCAAGGTAGAGTCGAGGGACGGCTGGAGACAGTGACAGGAGGAGGTCAGCGCAAAAAATTTCGTGCCGCAATGTCTGACCACCGAAAAAAGCCAATACCGTACAAGTTCGGGAACCCAAGTCTAGGAATTGAGCAAGGGGTGAGTTGAGCAAGGCGGACGACAAGGAGAACGCGTGTCGGACAGTGGCCCAGCAGACAGCGCCAGGATGCGAAGTTTCTCTGTGGGGACCTTGGCGGGAGGCGTGGAGGCCACGAATGATACCACGGGATTGAGGAGTGAGGTTGGTTTGTGTGTGGTGCCGGCGGGAGCACAAGGAAGCGGGCTGCAGCACGCTGATGGGGGTCTTTTCACACAGTCGGCAAAACCTGAGCTGGTCAGCAGAGGGGGCGGAACGAGCCGCCTTGCAAAAACACTGGACTGGCCCCACTTTTCCTGGTGCGTACCTTATCTTTTTTTGGTTTTTTGAATAAAAGGGGAACAGTTTATAAACCAGTCAGAAAAATAAATCTAACTATAGTAAGTTATAAAATATATAAAACATTTGTTTAACTTCAATAACTAAATCTACTCTTTTAAAAATTGTAAAATTTCTATTATTAGTTTATTATTAATCTTCTATTATAAAGGAGAGAAAAGAGAAAAAAAAGAGTGAGTAAAAAAGAGGCGACCTAGCGTTTACGAGGCAGAATACTTCATTAAGGGGGAAACGGAGACCAAATGGAATAACAGAGAACGGTAATCTTTCAGGGTGATCTAATTCGTATTACAGATAGCCATCGTGTAATGTGTTGGAAAAGCCCGGAAAGGCGGCAGTTGTTGGCATTGGCCTGCCCTATGCCCTATGAGTGACCCTTCAGTCTACCCCGGCCCTTGGGATGGTGACACAGCAGGGTGAAGAAAGAGATAGGAACAGCCAGAGCCAATCCGGCTGCTCTCACACTTGTTCAGCCCACGGACAGCCATGTACGTGAAAGAGAATTTCATGCTCCTTGCGGGGCAGAGATTCGAGGCGTCGGGTGATTGAGCCATTCACAACGAGTGACCGGGCTTCCTTCGACATGGACGACAAGGGTAACGAGGCGCCCGGCACGCCCTTCCTGGCTGCCCTCGCAGCCCGTCCAGCGTATACCACTCTCAACTGTCAAAGGAAATAGAGCGGGCAACTTTGGAAGCCCGTCTGTTGCGATCGGCACTGGACCAACCACAGGGGTGCAGAAGACCGGTCAATGCATGCACATGGAATTGGCTGTTACAACGGCATATGCAAAGACGCTGCGATAGGTGATGAAGCTAAAAAGCCTTGCTTCTGTTGGCGAGGAGTCTCGACCGCGCACATCGGCAACGGAGGGGAGGGGAGGAGGCTAGCGGGCCGGGGATCTATTCCGTGCGGAGCCGAGTTGCGATGAGGGGAGCTGAAAGAAGCCCGCCGCTCAACCCCTTCAACCCCCCACTCTCTCGTCAGCACATGAATGGGCAGCGTCGAGAGGGGCCCGACGGGGATACCAGCAAGCAGCCAGACTATTCCCAGTAAAGCCAAACTCGCGAGCATCCCGCATATGAGGAGATAATGTTCGAGATACGGAATACCGTACCAACACAACCGATGGGCGGGGCTCGGGTTGAGATGCGGGGTCCCATTGGAGACGGACACGACGCATTCCCGGAGGGGCCGGCGAATTCGGTGACTCGATCGGTGCTGGGCATTGCGGCAGTGGGCATTGATTGACGGGTGAGATTTGCTGTCATCCTGCGGGTTGTTCTCCGGCGTCAACGTACCGAGTTCTTCGTCCTTCTTCGTGGTACTGTAGCACGACAGAAGGGAGCAGCCACTTTGATAGCACGGCTGGATTTGGTGCGACCTTGCATTAGTCTCCCTGCTGCATCCCCGACTTCGCATGGCACACCGTCTCCTTGCAATGGACTCGCTGGTTCGGGAGTACTCCGTACCCCTGCTGAGAACCTTGAGAGACAACCAATGCCATGTGCAATTTGCAAACCATACCCTCAACACAAAATGTTCATGTTGGCTATACTCGTAGGGTAGGATTTTGGACACAAAAATTTAAAGCAAGAATGCTTTCTACGAGCCGTGCTGAAGCATGTACTTGGTAGATACTACCTACCATAGGTACCGAGATGTCAAAATATGCCACCAAACAAGAGGTTCCATTGTTACTGTAGCTCTTTCCAAAAAGAAAGTGGAGAGGGCGCAACTTGCAAGCACCACACTGCAGCCCCGTCGAATTTAGGTAGTTGCAGCATGCCGGGTGGGGCACGCCGAGCTTTCCCCATGGAGCAAAGACCACTGCGAGGCTTGCCCAGACACGTGCAGGCCCAGGCTCGAATCGGACAGCAACGACAGGGATTGCATGATCGATCAGAGCTCGACTCGACCACAAACAGCGAGTTGCTTATTAGCGTCTACTTTTACCCTAACGGCACAACAGCAGCCACCCAACCGCAAGATGCCACCTCCGGCCGTTGCACGTTCCGCCGGCACCGCCGCAACCCGGCGCATGCTCGCCCGTCCGGTCCGGCCGCGGGCCGTCCCCTCCCGGAGAACGACGACAACGACTATTAACGTATCAACGCATCAATGCCGGAATCTATCAACCGCCACAGCCCGATCGATACCCCCCTCCAATCGCCCGACGCGCCAACACAACTACGTTCTCCCGCTAACAACTATCCGAACCTACCACTCCCACGACCACCCCGCTCCCCAAGGCCCCTTCACCCCGGCCGAAGCCACCCTCCTCTCAGCCGCTTACAAGCACATCCCCACACATGGCTTCACCGCAGAATCTCTAGCCCTCGGAGCCCGCGACACGGGCCTGCTCGACATCAGCCCCTCGATCCTGCCAGACGGCGTCTTCGGCCTGATTCGATGGCATCTCCATTTCCAGCGCACCTTGCTCGCCGAGAAGGCGCAGGACATCTTCGCCGCCGAGGCCGAGGGAAGAGGGGCCGCCATGACGGTTGGTGACAGGGTTGAAGCGTTGGCGTGGGCGCGGCTGCGTGGGAACGCGGCTGTAGTTGGGCGGTGGCAGGAGGTTAGCCTTTTTTTTTTCCTTTTCCTTTCCTTTCCCCCCCGAGGCTAAAACCTGTGCGGTTGGAGAGTCGATGGCTGACAACGAAACACGGGAGTGTGCAGGCTCTGGCGGTAATGGCGCAACCGTCCTACATTCCGGCCTCCGTAAAAGAGCTTGCCCAACTTGCCGACGAGATTCTCTACCTTGCTAGCGACGTGTCGGTCGACCCGTCGTGGTACACCAAACGGGCGTCGCTGTCGGCCATCTACGCCGCTGCCGAGCTGTTCCAGACTACCGATCAGTCGCCCAACTTCCGCGAAACACGCGCTTTTCTGAGGCGCCGGCTAGACGAGGCGGCTCAAGTTGGGGGTGTGGTGCGGTCGGTTGGGGAGTGGGTTGGGTTTAATGTCGGTGCCGCGGTGAATGTGCTGCGGAGTAAGGGGTTGAGGATATAGACGACGAGGAAAGGAACGGAAAGACTTTCACCCGGTCCGTGAGAGACTATTCCAATGTCTGTACATTATGCTGTAGCCACACCGTGTAGGATTTATATTAGATAAAAAGGTCGGGATAAGTATTCCTGTAGACACTCCTTGCCAAGGGGCCAGGTTCGCTAGACAATCGACATACTCCGCCAGTGGGATCCATCCATCCCAGCCATCCGAGTTCCCGCCCCAACGCAATTCCAACCAAACTCCTTTTCCCACCCCATCAGCATCCACCAGTCGACTCCGAACGATTCCAAGAACCGGATACCCATGGTCGTTTACAAGTCGCGGTACACATCACAATACAGGTCGCTAACAAACAAGCCATCAGGAGAAACACAGGTACAAGAGCCGATAAGCCACCCTCAGTACTCATCCAGTGTCCGCTGGCGAGGGTCCCCGAGGCTAGCAGAGCATCAGTAAGCATATTCTCCGCATCGCAGGGATTCTTGAACTCACCGAATAATCCAGACATCTTTGTCCAGCGTGATGTGGCCCTCAATAGCATTAGGTGTAATGAAGATGTACTGGCGATTAACCGAGCGCCTCGCGGCAGTGATCTACCCGTGCCATGTCAGCAACGATTTTCATCCATCCTGTCCGGCGTCAAGGGTTCAACTCACCAGCATATTCGTGCTGATCGCGCGGTTGACGTTATCCATGAACACGTCAAACTCGTCCAGACACCGCAGAGGCGAGCCCATAGCCTCCCAAATGGCGAGCAGCAAGCAAATGGACGAAAAAGACTTCTCGCCGCCAGAGAGCGTCTTGGTGCTCCGCCCGGCTGCCCTCCTCTCCGTCCTGTCCGGCTCGACTTGCAGGTCCAGGGACTTGCTCTCGTGGTCGAGAAGCAGCTTGCCGCGGAAACCGCGCTCGCTAAGCAGATAGATGAAGTTGGCGCGCGACTGCGACGAGATGTATCGTTGAAACTTGCGCCACTTCTCGAGACGCAGGGTGAGGGTGTGCCTGAGGCGGTCGTTGACGCGGGTGATGGATTCGAGGTCCTCCACCATCTTACTGGAGATTTTCTTTGCGTCTGCATAGTAGTCGTGGACCTGTTGGTCCGTCATCCCTCGCCTGTCGTCGATCCTCTTGAGCCGAGTGAGGAGCGTGTTGTACTGCTTTTCGATGCTCTGGTGCGTCTCACCCTCGGGAACGTAGACACGCTCCTTGTTGACGGCTTCAGCCTGCCTCGTGATTTCCTGGACGCCTATTTCCTGTCTCGCCCGTTTGGCCTCAGCCCTCTGCTTTTGTTCGGCATACTCGGCTGCCCTAGAGATAATGTCGTTCTTCTCGATCAGGCAGAGGTGGCGCAAGTCCCGGGCCTGCTTGAGTTTGCCCTCG
This sequence comes from Chaetomiaceae sp. B2702, assembly GCA_023628455.1. Lineage (NCBI taxonomy): Eukaryota > Fungi > Ascomycota > Sordariomycetes > Sordariales > Chaetomiaceae > Chaetomiaceae sp. B2702. Next base: position 68,443 of record JAMAKP010000007.1, on the reverse strand, counting down.
GCCTTGCTGAGACGCTGCTCGAAGTCCTTCATCTGTAGCTTCGCCTCCTTGAGCTTCCTTTGGGCATCTTCCACCTCGGCGTTCTTATCTTGCTTCTTCGCGCTTAGCATGCCATACTGGATACCGTGATGGTTCACTTCTTCCTTAAGCTCTTCGAGCAGCGCTTTGAAGCCTTGTAGCCGGGTGTCGGCACCCTCGAATTTGTCCAGGACATCCTGGACTTGGTCAATTTTGGCACGCGCAGACAAAACTTCAGCCTCGAGGGTCCCCCGGTCTTTCTTCAACTGGGTGACTGCGGTTTGGCAGCGGTGGGATTCTTGCTGAAGGCGGCGTTTCTCGGCGTCCACGACCCGGTACTCGGCCACGATCTGCTGTAGGGAGTTTTTCAAGAGTGTGATTTGGGAACCCGAGTCTGTCTTCATCCGAGACCTCAGGTTTGTGTTCGGCTGGATCGGACTGGTGGAGATGTTGCCGTTGTTTATGGCCAGCCGAAGACCTTCGCCACGCTTCCGCTCGTGGAAAGCCAAGCAAGCCTTGACATTCCGTGGCGGAGCGCCATCAAACATGACCTGCTGAGCCCTGGTGCGTTCAGGGATCAATATCACTTGCTCGATCATGTGGTTGATGATGAGCTGATCCCGGACCATCTGGTTGTCGATCTTGAGCACCCGAAGAATGGTGTCGTATTCCGGGTCAGGTTCTTTCCCGCTGATATCGAGGGCGTGACGATTGCATATGAAGACAGGGCAGCTCCTGACATTGAGTTGGTTCATCATTCCGCGAAGGAGCTTTTCATCCCGCTTGCTGGTAACGATGAATGCGTTCAGGCTGACACCGAATGTCTTCTCGAGGATGGAGGACCATTCGGGCTTGAGCAGCTGTACGTGAGTACCCAGCGGGCCAATGGGTTTGTTTTCGAAGTTCTTCTCGGCAGCAATCCTCTTGAGGAGGCTGGGGACTTGTGCCTCGTATGCATCATACATCGAACCGCGGTCTTCTTCGAGGCGCTTGATTCTCGTCTCAACATTGTCGATCTCGTCTCGCTTCCGTTGAACTTCATCGCCGATCCTCGCCAGCGCCTTTTTTGCTTCATCCGCCTTATTGATTAGGTCTGGTTGGCGGTCCCTATTCTCTTCGATCTCGTTCTCAAGCCGCTTGAGAAGCTCATTTGCCTTGTCAAGCTCACGAAGCGCCAGGGTATGAGCCTCCCCGTTGGCAGCCTCGAGCCGTTCTTCCTCCTCAACGATATCCCGTTCAACCTCCTTCACACGGCCGGTTCGGCCCTTCAGCGCTTGGTGAGCCTCCCGCTCCTCGACATGAAGCTCTTCAATCTGTGATTTTAGCTGCCGGAAGACGCTGGTGGCGTTCTCCACCCGATGCTGGACCTCGCTCTCCTCTTCGTTGACGGCTCGCAGAAACTCCTCGGCGCGTTCGACTTTCTCTCCGGCCATTTCAAGGGATTGGTTCTTTGCTTCCACCTCCTGCTGGGCTTCAGCAACGCGGATTTCGGCTTCAGCGACATCCTTCTCTCTCCTGGCGAGCTCTTTCTCCTCTTGAACAACTTGAGACCAAGCCAGCTGAAAGCGCAGCGTTCGAAGCTTGTTCCGGATCTGGCGGTTGCCCTCAAGCTCATCCATCAAGCGTTGGGCCTTGTCAAACTCGGCCTTAGCATGCTTCACGCGCTCCTCCTGGTCGGGAACTTTGGCCACCATCTGCTCTAAGCTCTCCGAGATCAGCCGGTAGTCGTTATCCAGCTGCTGAAGTTGGACGCCTTCAATGAAAAACTTGTACTTTTGTATCTTGGTAGACGAGTTCAGAAACTGGCGGGCATTGTCCTGGGAAAGGATGTTCAAGGGATTGTCAACCTGGAGGGCGTAATACTCGACGAGTTCGTCAACCTCCTGCTTTTTGACCGAGTATAATTGGCCAAGCGCAGTCTTGACCTTGAAGCCACTCGTGCCGGTCCTGGAGAAATGGCGCTCCACAATGATCGACTCGCCATAGATGTCGGGCTTGTAGGCGTCCTGGCCACGGTTTTTGATCTTGACGGCGAGCATAGCGCGGTCGCAGCCTTCCTTGATGAAGGTCTTCAGACTGCCTCCGCGATTCGTCGAACTGGCCTTGCCGCCGAGGCACAGTGTGAGTGCTGTAAGGATGGCGCTCTTGCCGCTGCCATTTTCCCCCACGATGAAGTTGAGCAGGGGGCCGAGATCGCAATGGAGGCGTACATGACACATAAAGTTGACGCAGGTAACACTCTCAATGATTCCGTTGTCTGCAATGGCATTCTCGCCGAGCAGACCTGGGCGGAAGCGAAGTCGCTGGGTTGCTCGTTGGTCGTCGGCCGCCTCGTACCGCAGGTGCTCAAAATTATTATCTCGCATCAACTCGTACTGGGTTCTGGGCGGCGTGTCCGGCGACGGCGGTGCTGCCTCCTCATTTGCATCGTCGTCAGATGGGGTGGATTCTCGCACAGAGCGGTCTTCGTCTTTGACATCAACGACGCCGGAGACTCGTGCCCGTTTCCGCTACTAGTTTGTGAGCACGCGCCAGAATAATCAAGAGACGGTTCTCTCAGAAATGGGTTGCCTTACCGGCTCTGTTCGCAGGTTTGAGCGGGCCTCTTGGATCTCGACCACTTCTCCATCATCGCTGTCATGCGCAGCGCCGCGTCGAGCGCGTTTTCGAGAGGGTTCGGCCGCCGCAAGGCCGTTGACTGTTCTCCCCGGCATTGTGAGACCAAACTGGTAACTGTCTAGCAGCCTGCGCAAACAGTCACCAGAGCACGACGTTGTCGGAGAATCTCAACTTGGGATGATGGGGGGAGTTTGCGCGCATCCACAGGCGCGCGTCGGTACCTAGTCGTGCTAGTCTAACTACCTTAATGACCTCTAGCGCGTTCTGCCCTGCCAGGCGCCCCACCAGAGTTCGGCAGGGGAGCCCGTTTGCAACAAGCTGAGGCCCGAGCTTCTAATGCCAACCCCACTGTAGCATGCACTGGCGCGAAGGAAAACCCCCACCATCAACGTTATCGACAGGTATCGATGGCCAAACTTTGAAGCTCACTGGCCATCCTGGTATAGCAAGGGGAGAAAAGAAGTGAGGATAATAGACTTTAGTGTGTCTTGAAAGATGAGAGATTTTACTTTCTGAAACCGAAGTTATCAGATAAATTCGCACAAGTATTACCCGCGGCCGTTTTGGCAGCAGTTGGCACACTCGAAGACACCACTGGACCAGAAAGCAGAGAAAACAAAACCAACACATCCCAGAGACTAAGACATGGATACTGCAGCCGAGCCGCGGCCCGGCGACGAGGCCTTTGATGGATTCCGCATGAGACTTCCCGACGATTGTGTCGAGTACATGCTCTTTGTTATTGGCGGCAAGACAGACAATGGCCTCCCCAGTTTGGAGACGGTTCGAAAAGCTGCCGATCAGAAGTTGGACCAGTTGGCGAAGGATTACATCTGGCAGCGAGACCCGTTTAAGTTGGAGACTAAAGTTCAAAATGGTTTGTTTTTCTGTTTCAAGTCTCATAGGTAAGAAAAAGGCAGAGAGAGGAGCTGACTGACCATTTTCATGCCAGGCCCCGGACTCCCCTATCTCTACGGCACAACCCACTACGGGGACAATGTCGAGGATGAGTGGCTGATCGTCTACCTCCTACGGGAGCTGAGCAAGTCATTTCCCAACCTATGGATCCGCATCTCGGACAGCGACGGGGAGTTCCTCCTTATCGAGGCCGCCAAGGTAACTCCCAAATGGCTGAGCCCCGAAAACGACACCCACCGGGTCTGGATTCACGATGGCAAGTTGTTCATCATCCCCCTAAACAACCCCAGCGGCACCTCCAAAAACAACAGCAACAGCAACAGCAACAACAACAACAACAACAACAACCATACCAGCACCGCCACCTCCAAACCCCTTACCCTCGCCCAAGCCATCGAAGCCATCCAAACCACTCCTCCATCCAACCTAATCCACTCCCCACTCATCGAAGCCGAGTCCTTCTACCGTCTAGAGAAATACCCCGCCCAAATCGCCTCCTCCGCCCACCACTCCCTCGTCACCCTCCCCAGAAAACTGGCCTACATCCTCCACGCCCGCCCGCAGTCCATCGCCCCGGCCACGGAAGCCTTCTACCTGCGTGACCCGCGCGCCCTCAAACCCCTCCTCGCCCCTCCCTCCTCCGCCTCGCCCGCACCGCCCGCGCTCACCTTCCCGCCCGGCGACCTCGTCACCGTCAGCGCGCGCTTCACAAGGGTCCTCTACGCGCAGCTCAAGTCGCAGCGTTTCCACCCGCCGCCGGCGGCGTGGAGGAGTCTGCTGCACGCGGCCGAAGTCGATGCCGCTACTGCTGCTGCTGCCGCTACTGCTGCTGCTACCACGGACGCGCGGAGGGTGAAGGCGCTTGCGCGGCTGGAGATGGGCATGAAGCTCACGACGGGGTTCGAGCTTCTTGCGCAGACGGCAGGCGAGAGCTCGAGCCGGGTGGTGAGGGAGGTGGCGCTGTTGTTGGAGGATCTGGCCGAGGACGGGGGGGACGGGGCGTTGCCTGGCGATGAGGAAATTGGGCGGTGGGAGAGGGTGGATAGGGAGGATGACGATGGGTGGATGGATATTGACTTTGGGGATTTTGAGAGGGAGTTGGAGGGGAAGGGGACGAAGGGGAAGGGGAAAGAAGGCGGCGGGTTTGGAGATGCTGCTGCGCAGGCGGATTTGCAAAAGATGGTGTCGCGGTTTGAGGCGTTTTTGAATGATGAGACGGCCGGGATTGATGGGGCCGAGATTGATGAGATGGACCGCGATGATGACGATGACGATGAGGAGGAGGAGGATGGTGACGAGGATGATTTAGAAGACGGGAGTGATGAGGACGAGGATAAGGAGGTGAGCTTTGATGAGGAGCAGTTTGCTAGGATGATGAGGGAGATGATGGGGCTTCCGGCGGAGGACAGGAACGCACAGGAGAAGGGGGAGGCGGCGGCGACAGCGAAAGAAGCAGACGCGCAGGACGGTGACGAGGAGGTGGAGGAGATCCGCAGAATCATGGCGCAGATGGAGTCGGAGCTCAAAGGGCATGGTGCCCTGGACCTTGACCCGAAGCCCAAGGTCGTCCTCTCGGTCAAGGAGAAGGGAGAGGGGTCGTCAAAACCAGGGCGAGTTGTGTCCAAGAAGAATAAGGACGACGGCGACGACGACGAAGATGAGGAGAGCGACGAAGAGGTGGATATTGACTATAACCTCGCCAAGAACCTGCTGGAGAGTTTCAAGAGCCAAGCAGGCATGGCCGGCCCTGCAGGTAACCTCCTCGGGCTGATGGGCATGAACCTGCCCCGAGATGAGGAGGGCTCGGACGATGACGAGAAAAAATAAATAATGTTCTATGAGCGGGCGGTCGCCGCGGTAAATTCAGAAGAAAACAAACAATATATACTGGTCACAGCCCACGACATCTACCATCTTAACCTCATCCCGCGCTAAATGTCAACCTCAATTCTCTTCCCGAACGCCATCTATCCCTTGACTAATCTATCACACTATCACCCATCGTCCGCCCCCCTCACCCTCTTCGCCGGCGACATCTCCCCGTCTGGCCTCTTGTGCCTTTTCTTAGAATCATCAGGCACCTCCGCGAGCCGCGCCAGCACCTCGTTCAGTTTCTTGCGCGCCTCCAGCTCCCTCGCGCTGCTGTCTTGTCGCGGGCGATAGAATTCGGTGACGATGCGCGTCACGGCGTGGTAGACTTGGTAAAGGAGGAGCCGGATCCACGCCGTGTCGACGTCTTCTATCACGGCCTTGTTTATGGGGTATGCGAGGTTGGGGGGCAGGCGTCGTGGGTTGGGGTCGGATTTGAGTGTTTCGCCGTTGAAGCCCTCTAGGAACGCGGAGGAGGGGGGCTGTTGGTGCGGGTCGCTGAAGACTGTTGCAAGTAGGGGGTCGCCGAAGACCGCGCTGCTCCAGTCGCGGAGGCCAGTGAGGTTGAGGTTTTTCCGACGTGGTTGTGTGTCGGTCTCTTCTTCTCGTTGTGGTGGCTCGGACTCTGACTTGTCGTCTCCTTTCGTGTCTGTCTCGTCGTCCTTTTTTGCTTCTCCTCTTTCTTCTTCCACTGCTCCGTCTCCGCCTCCGCCTTTGCCCTTACCCTCTTTCCCCTCTTCGTTTATTTGCTCCCTTGGTCCGTCTCCTTTCTGCTCCTCGTCCTTCCCATTTCGGGCGACGAGGACGTTCCCCCTCGCCGCCGCCTCAACAACAACCAGCCTCCCTGTCGTAACCTCGTCTAGCAAATATCCAAGCCGCCGGAAATGCCTCCGAATTGTCGAGTACGAAATCACAACCGCCATGTCCTCCCCGTCCCGCAGCACGCCTTCCAACATGGAGTGGAAGGCCACAGACCATGTCCCAGCGCCGCCCATTGCTGACAGCCCGCCTTCGACCAGCACCTTGGAGAGTTTCGCCGCCGTTGCTTCTGCGGCTCCTACTGCCGTTATTTCCAGGGGAAGAGGGGATATGGAAGCGTTCGTACCACCGATGACGGCTGCCAGGGGGCCGAAGCGGCCCGTGGGCGAGGTCAAGGTTGCTAGGCTGCGAAACAAGCTGCCGAGTTGGAGGTCGATGTGTTGTTGTATGGCGGTCGAGGGGGCCGGAGAGAGGAGTTCAAGAGGAGTGCCGGGGGTCGGGCCGTAGACTGCGAAAGAGGAATTGGGGAGGTGGGTTTCCTGGCTGTGGCGGAGGAGGTTTGGTAAGTAGAGGAGCGAGGGGCTGGTGGTGAGGTTGGATTCGGGGGGCGTCGAAGGCTGTCCGTCTTGTTCTCGCGTGCTAGTGGTGTTTTGCCGCCGGATGAGCGTCTCTCTGATCCATCGCACCGCGGTGGCTTCAGAGAATAGCATGCCTTGCTCGGACCTCAGGGGCCGCCACATGGAAAGGGGTGGCAGGACGAGGTGAAGGGTGCTGCCGTCGGAGAGAAGAACCTCGTAGGTCCTCTGGGGGCGGGTAGAGAGGACAGGTTGGACCTTTTTGATGGTGACGTCGAGGGGAAGAGCTGGGCCGAGCATGGCTCCGATGGCCTTGTCGGATGGTGGTTGGCACATTGCCAGTTGTCGGAGTATGTGTGTGTATCTCTCTCCCTCTCTCTCTCTCTCCCCTCTCTTTTCTCTCTACCCCTCGGGCCGATTGATGGTGCTGGTGAGGGCGCCGCCCGACCTGCGCCCGGCCAAGTATTTTGAAAAAGCTCAGGGGAACACGCAGGCTTGTGTGTTCTTTATCTTGTGGCCCAAGGGAAGAGACTGCGGTAAGTTGGGTCGAAAAAGGCACGTAACTCCTGACTGGTCGCTTGTGAGTCAAGGGGTGCCACGAAGTAGATAGCGAAGCGGTCATGGCAACGGAGAACCGATGACTGTCCTGTCCCCGAGCACGTCAACCTTACCTATATGTAAACATGTATAGACATCCGGAGCTGTCACCGCTCGATCGGTGATGCACGAGAATAAGCAGTGCGGCAAGCCAAGCCAAGCGACCAAGTGGCTGGCCAAGTCACATCGGAACCAGGATTGTGTGTATGTCGCTATGGTGTCAGAGGCATCATGATACGCCCGTAAGCAGCCGTCAAGTTGTCACTGATGATAGGCCGTGTTTGGCGAGCATTATTAGGGGCTCTGCCAAAGGCTTGAAGACTAACTGCCGGGGACTACGCGGGGGGGGGGGGGGGGGGAGAGGAGCCTTCAGCAAGAGGCCCGAGACCAGAACGCGAAAAACACAGTTTGGCCAGCTCTTTTCCAGAACACGACAGAACTCCATAACAAGACGATGGGCTAGAAGGGGCCTTTGTCTGTTTTCCCATGCTAGGGCAAATTACAGGAGGAAGAACATGATGGACGCCGAGCGGGAAGCTTCCGCCAAGAGAAGGCCTCGTGGAGTTTAGATGGCAGTGGACGAATAGGGGTGGCTGTGTAGCGAGCCCGAGGGCCTGGCTGTCCTTTCCAACAGTTCGGGGACCATGCGCTACGGACAGCCACCTTGGGGCCGCTCGCTTGTCATAACGTTAGCATGGGTGAGTGAGGTTATCTGTCGGTGACCCTGGAGCGGGAATAAATTGTAGGCTGGCACTACGCCCGCAGACGCCCGCCATGAGACAGCGCGTGCTTCCTTAGTGTGGTGTAGCTGAACGCAGCGGAGACGCGACTTAGAATTTAATTCCCGTCGCTCGGCCGCCTCGATATGGGGTCTCGGGGATGTTCACATTCCCCATCATGTCTCTGGGCGGGAGCGAGGTCCAGGGTGGAATCCTGCCGCTCGGTACCATTGCCGTTGAACATCTCTCGATGTCCCCGGCAGGTAATTCTGCGGTCGCGAAATGGAATGGAAGACTCCATGATGTCGAATCAGGAAGGTGTGAAAGAAAGAACTCGGTCAGCACGGCTAATTGCTGGGAACTTTCTGCAATTGCTGGGGGCGGTCAGGCTTGGTCAGGCAACGGCAAGCGAGAAAAAGGCGCCCTTTCGACCAGACTAGACAGCGAGTTGATGGTACCGTTCGCGTTAACTAGTTGTTTTCGCTTTCCAAAGTCTCATGCTGCTTGCTGACAGGACCACAACACCCTGGGGCCCAGGCACGTCGAACAAACAACACAAGTCATGCTGATGACATTCTCGAACCCAAGAAGAAGCGAGGCGCATGCACAAGCGAGCCGGGTATATGGTGATTGGCCAGGGCTAAGCGAAAATCCCGGAAACCGCGCGAAGAGCTTTGTGGGGGCGTCTGATGATTTGATGCTCGCAGAGTCCGACACCTGACATGGCATTCCCATGCGAGCAGCCTTGTCCGTGAAGCCAGGACTTCTTTGGGTAGATTTGTTGACGTAGAATGGACCTGCATTTGCTGCTTTGCATGTACTGTACATACATGATGAGAAACGACGATGCCATCCGCTCCGTCCCCTAGTTATTTTGGCAGTGTCTTCTGGAAATCGGCAGCTTCAGGCTGGCGTCTCCCTTCCTGTGCGTGTAATTTTATTCAAATGCAGGCGCATCGACACTTCGGGAACAGCATCCAGAACGACGTCTCCCGAATCATGGTCCACCACGAAAGAAACGAAGTTTTGATGTCGCGGCTAATAGCCCGGCATCTCCCCGGGGTCCAGTCCCGCGTCGCTGGAACGTGTTTGACTGGGGTCAGGGCAGCACCGCACGGGGCAGCTCGTCAAAATTATCTGGAATAGGGCTTAGTGCCGGCCCTTGCAGAGCGCCGCATCTCGGTCTTCTTCCAACCACAAGGCCGGAGATGATGCACGCTCCCCAGACCCAGACATGGGATTTGTCTAGTCTCCCATGTTGCATGTTGCTGCAAAACCCGGGCTTACTTAATCTTTGGTCGTCGAGACGTTTCGCGCTTGGCTGTAGAGCTCCGTGAGGTTGTACCGCTTGAGCTCGTCCCAATCACCGTCGACGACACTCATTCCGCATACCGTCTGAGAAGAAAAGGTCAGCCAGGGGCCGGGACCGGGGCATACTCGGCCTTCGGGCTTCTGTTGCTTACTTGGTGGATGTCGACCAGTATCACCTTGTCGGGGGAGCTAAGGTTGACCTTATGGCGATCGTCATTGATGAGACCAGCAACCGTGTTGATCACCACGTCGCGCTTCAGGTTGCTGTGGTTGCGGATGGTCGGGCGGATGGCAAACTGGCCTACATCAGCGCCCCGAGGTTACTGGGGAAGAAGGAAGGGAGTAGAACCCACCGTGAACGGTTTTTTCCCCGAATCCGCAATAAGCGCATCATTGCTCTTGGATTCGGCCGTGGCATTTCCGGTGGCGTCTTCCTCCGTTGACCCTGCCTGCGGCTCCGTTCCCCTATCGCCCGTCCCCGATGACCGCTTCCCACCCAAGTCAAACCACTCCCCCAACACCTCCCTCGCAACTTCCGCAAGGCCCGTTTCTGTTGCGCGCCCCATGACACTAACCGGCGTCAAACGGTTCACATAACGACACCTCATGACCCCGGGCAGCTCCTCGCACTTCCTCGCGTCCTCACATATCCTTCTCACAAACGCCACGGGATCAACGGGCGGCCGCGTCTTGACGTAAAGCAAGCAGTCGACGTTCATTTTGATGGCCTTCATCCTGTTGTCGGCATCTCCGCCAGTTGACGAAGAGGTGGCGTCGGTGGCGCCGGTTTTGGCAGTTAAAGCGGCCAGTTCCTTTTGGATGGCGGCCTCGATGTCATGCTCTGCGTCATCGCCGTCACCATCACCGGATGAGGCGGGGCCAGCGTCGTGGATGGACTTGATGTCGTACATTTTCTCGGCATACTAATAACGTCCAGTCAGCACAGGATTCCAGGGCAGCTAGGCCAGGAAAAAGAACCTCAGCAAACAGCACTCCGATCTCCCTCGCCGCCTTGCCTTCCTGGTGCCGGGCACATGTAACCCAGATGCCGGTATCGCCCGGCTGGAGGTTAGCCTCCTGATGCAAGACTTTGGCCTGCTGGTGGGGGGTCTTCCATTTGCCTGCGTTTCCCGTCTGCGGCCGGCATTTATTAACACATCATGTATGGGCTCATACACGTGATTTATTCGGGGTAAGCATACCTTTTTCTTCTTGGACTGCTGTTGGTCCCATCCGCCCGCTGGCCCGTCCTTCCTCTTGCCGTTCTCTGCCATGATGAAGTTTGAGGGTTCCGTAGTGATGAGAAATAGACAGGCTTGGCAGAATTTGCGCGGTTTCGGAAATCCTTGCTTTTAGAATGCCCAAAATAAAATTCACGGGGATATATATTGGGAATCCGAGGAATATCCGTATTGTCAATTTTCTCAGTTTGAGACTTAGCGTTGTGATTCGTAGTGCCAACAAGGTATGTTTCCAAGAATGGCAAGATGAAATCTGGGAAACCTGGATTCTTGAACGAGACCTACTGTGGGTCACGTGGCTCCGTTTCCTTTCATGACCCCCTTTTACAAAGAGAACAACAGAGGAAAGCAGAGTAAAGCATTACGGTAGATTTGGTGAAACCAAGCGCTTAAGAGCTCTCCGTGTCGAGCTCTATTTTTGAACCGGTAACTCGTCCATAGAACGACGACTGAGCAAATCTGATACTCCGCGCCTCGACTTTTTACCATCCGCCCTCCTCCTCCTCCTCCAACAAGCAACTAGCAGCCTACTGATCTTCATTCATCTTTGCATTATTTTTTGCCGCAATTTCGGCCGTAATCTTCAGCGCCCTCGGAGCATCCTCCTTTGGCATCCACAACTCGACAAACTGTAGCCCGCCGGCTTCGTTGAACTCCTTGTCTGTCAACAGCTTCTCGAGCTCGTCCTTGGTCTTGACGACAAACTTGCGGACCTGCTCGTCCGACCCGCCAAACACAGTCGGCACGTCGGTATACTTCCAACGAATAATGTTGTTGTACTCGGCTTCCATGCCATGGATGAAGCGTTCAATGGTGAAGCCCTCGTTGTAGATGAGAAAGCTGGGAAGGGTTAGCATGGCCGCACCGTCTTTCATCGCTTGTTGAGGGGTTGCTTACATGGTAACTTTCAGGTTATGCCGAAGCATTGTTGACACCTCTTGCGCGGTAAGTTGAAACGAGCCGTCGCCGACAAACAAGATGGTCCGGCGGTCAGCGCCCATGTCCTTTGCGGCCAGGGCAGCGCCCTGAGCCGCGCCGACTGACCAGCCAATGCTGCCCCAAAGAATTTGCGTAATCCCCGTCACGCCTTGGGGGTACTTGGTCTCCCAGATGCCAAAGTTGGACGTGCCCGTCTCTGTGACCACAATGTCGTTCTCCTTCAGGTACTCCCCCACGCGGGGCCAGAAGAAGGCCTGGGTGATGGTGTCGGAGCTGTCTCTGTTCTTGGCCACCTCGTTGACCACCTCGGGCGACGAAGGCTGAGACAGCTTGCCGAGGTCAACACGCTCAACCACCTTGCGGAGCACACCACGCATGGCGACGCCGGGGTACTCGGAATACCTCACCGTGCAGTGGGTCGAGTGAAAATCAATCGTGTTGAGTTGCGACGTGCGGTACGAGAACCCCGCCGTGTTGAAATCGCTCTTGAGCGCGCCGATCGACAGCACCAGGTCCGCCGACTCAACCCGCTTGGCAACCGCGGGCTGGGAACCCGTACCTGCGTACACTCCACCGTACGTGGGGTGGTTTTCGTTGATGGCGCCCTTGCCCATGGGCGTCACAAACACTGGGAGCTGCGTCTTCTCCACCAGGTCGTGCACCTCCTTCAGCACCCTGTGGCGAATGGCGCAGGCATCCACCAGAATGACGGGGCTCTTGGCAGCATGAAGGTACTTGAGCACCACGTCCACGACGTAGTCCTCGCGCTCTGTCTCATTCTTGGGCTCGCTGAGGTCGATGGGCGTGTCAAGACGGGAGCCTTCGACCTTCCTCTCGACCATGTCGGTCGGTAGCATCAAGTATACGGGCCGGCTGCGAATCCAGCACTCGCGCAGAGCGTGGTCGATCTGGCCGGCTATCTCGGACGGCTTGTTCAGGCGGGCCGTGTCGCACGAGATTTGCGAGCTCATGTTGGCAAAGACGTTGAAGTCGCCATTACCGAGCGTGTGGTGCAGCAGCATGCCGTTACGCTGTGAGGCGGTCGACGGGCAGCCGACGATGTGCACGACCGGGACGTGCTCCGAGAAGGCGCCGGCAATGCCGTTGATGGCTGAGAGTTCACCTACGCCAAAGGTGGTGATGACGGCCGAGATGCCCTTTGTGCGGGCGTAGCCGTCGGCGGCATATGCTGTCATTCTGGTCAGTTAACGCCGTTTTGACTGGGGCTGCTGTGCACGACATACCTGCATTCAGTTCATTCACGCTGCCAACCCACCGGAGCCCAGCCTTGGGAATGTAGTCCAGGGCCACCAGGTTGAAGTCTCCCGGGAGGCCGTGCACAGAGCGGATGCCGATTTCATGCAGTCTCCGGAAGAGATACTCGGCTACAGTGACGGGCGTTTTCAGGCCCTGTTCTCTGATATCGACCGACATCCTGGGGTTGTGTCAGGTTCAATTATGTGTATTATGTGTGTTTGGTATAGCAACGAGCTCCACAAAGTACAAACGCTGTCAGTTGGGGGCGCGAGGGGTTGTTTATGAAGGCTCAGGATGCTTTACGAGGTTGATTAATTTGCCCGACATCGCTGTAGAGCTCGCGATAAAGCACGCTACTACGAAGCATTCCTTCCACTGGAAACGGATGGGTTGGCGGGGCGGAGGTGTGACGCAGGTTACGATCATACCATTGCGATAAGCAGCAGCCCCGCGACGGCCGAGCGCTCCAGCGAATGACGATGGCTGGTAGTCTGCGTGTTGCAGATCGGTTGCGCCGTTGAACGGGAGCTGGTGTGGCTGGCAGCTGCAGCGCGGGCAGAATGATGGTTCGATGCGTCTCGTTTACGCGGGAGTGATGTAATTGAGTCCCGGTGCGGCCGGACCGGCTGCGGAAACCACCGGGGTTAAACCGGGCTTGGCAACAGTCCCTGCCAAGACTGTAAGGCGATCTCCTTCCCGCACGCCACAACACAACGCAAGCATCTCGAGATGCGCCTTTTTTGGTGTAGTTTGTATGTACATGGTCTGCCTGACGCATGATGCCCGTTTGACAATGGGCCAGGCCTGGTTTACCCTTTATTTCCGTCCCGAGGTGCTTGTATAACTGAGGAGAGATGACGATGAGCTGCTGATGCCATAATCAATAGACAGAAGAGAGGCGAGAGAGCCACCGCATACCACGCCGAACGCCGTCTAACCCAACCAGCTCGCATGGTTTGTACAGTTACATAACCCGATATTCAGACAAGCCCCTTATTGTGGTTTTTTTTTGTTTTGTTACCGTTCAATCGCAATGCCCATCCTTCCACCCCGTCCTCCATCTCTCCTCCCACTTCCGGCAGTCAAACGTCGGCTTCCCCAGCTTCCGGTTAACCTCGTTGTGCGCCTCGCACAGCCAATTCCCAAACTCGTCCCTGCTCCCGGCCTTCACTTCCCGCCTCTGCATGTACGCCTGAAAGTCTTCTGCGCACACCCAGCATGGGTACAGCTTGGAGAACAGGCGCATGAAGCTCTTAATGTCCGACTGCTCCTTCGGTGTCGGCGTCGGTGGGTATGTCGCTGCGATGGAGTGGAGGAGGGTCCAGGTGCTGCGGCCGAGTGCCTCGACGTCCGGGGGGCAGTCCTTGGGCGGCGCTGGTGGTGCCGAGGCTTTGAGGGAGGACTTCGTCTGCGAGGCCCAGGATGCGAAGGAAGTACAAGAGCGGCAGCTGGAACAAAGCAACATCTTTTAGTGAGCGCCGGGGTGGGTTGCGTCGTAAGACTTACGGCTTCCCGTCTTTGCCGAGGACGACGCCTTGGGGGAACTTTTTTGGCGGTTCATTGGAGGTGTTAGCAGCAACGCCGTCTGCCACCGGCGCGCTGGTTGGCTGCGGTTCTGTGCTATCGGCTGCCATTTGGGTGCGGGTGCGGGTGCACTACACGGTACTAGTCTGGAGAATCTAACCCACAGTCTGCGCTGACAATGCGGTAAAACATTCAAAGGCGAGGCAATGGCATGGCGGCAGTTGCCAGCCGGCAGTTATCACGGCGGCTTGGAAATCAATGGACAGGGGGCCAAGGCTAGGGTGGGGCTCAAAGATTCCAGACCAAACCGAAGCCGTCTGCGGGGCACCTGTCCTTCGTTCCTTTTCCTTGATAAACAGCGCTGTACTTCGTACCTCCCACCAATCCCCTTTACCAAGACAAGCCATGGCCCAAAAGACGCCTGTCTTGCTATTAAAAACCAAGTCGGTTCCTGGCGATGCATACCAGGAACTGTTCTCATCACCCCCCGATGGCCCTGGTTTTGATCCATCCTTCGTCCCGGTGCTCGAGCACCGGTTTACCGAGGACGGGATGGCCACTGTGCGCAGTGTCCTCCAAAATAGGTTAATAAGCACGGCAGAGGGCAGCGCATACGGCGGTCTTATTTTCACGTCACAGCGCGCTGTCGAAGCCTTCACCAAGCTCGTTGAGGAAAGGAGAGGTGAGACTCCAGTCTCGGTTCGGTGGGATGAAATAGCTAAGGTGAGCAATCCGCAGGTGAAGAAGGTGGCTGGCCTTACCTCCAGGACGTGCCTGTCTACAGCGTTGGACCTGCAACCACTCGTGCCTTGAAGGCCGTCCCACAAGTGCCTCCTTTGCAGGTCTTCGGAGAACATACGGGGATTGGGGATAAACTGGCACCCTTCATCCTCGAGCACTACGGGGAGTGGTACAAAGACCGCGACTCCAAGCCCCCTTTGCTATTTCTTGTGGGTGAGAAACGGCGAGACATCATCCCCAAGGTTTTGACCGGGGCGGGATGGCTGGTGGATGAAGTGGTCATTTATGGCACCGGGGAACTGCAGTCTTTCTCGGACGACTTCGCACGCCGCCTCGAAGACACAGCAGGCCGCCCTAGGAGATGGGTTGTTGTGTTCTCGCCCAGCGGGTGCGACAGCATGCTGAGGACCATGGGCCTCCTGGACGAGAGCACGGGCAAGGCCAAGCCCAAGCAGCCCGATCGAAACACTCTTATTGCTACTATTGGGCCAACAACCCGCGATCACTTGATTCAGGAGTTCGGGTACGAGCCCGAAGTCTGCGCGGAGCAGCCCACACCGGAAGGCGTCTGGCAGGGCATCTCCTGCTTCAGCAAGGCCCTACTGTAGATTAGGACTAAGAAATAGGTCTAGAACACTTCCTAGAGCAAATTGCCGTGCGAGTATCCAGCACGTGAGACAGGAAAATTGCTACCCGGCGCTTGGCTGCCTGAGTCGGGCCTGCCGAGAGGAGACCAGTTGCTCCGCTGGTTCACCAATCGCTTCCCCGCAAACGGTTTCGGGACGTGCAGCCGTGAAGTACAGGTACCTGATAAACCCTATCAGTTACCTAACGGTTACCTAAGTTTGCCGCCAGGATTGGCCAGCGCAGTGGCGTGCCAAGGTATCTGGGTGTAACCGTCACTTTTTGCCAGCTCTCTGCCGCAGGCTCCATGCTGCGTATAAGGCTGACGCAGCAATGCTTCACTCATCACGCCCAATTCAAGAAGCGGACCTCATCTTTACCTGACATCATCACGACTGATTTACGGCAGCCTCTGTTCTGCGACTGCCGCGTCGGCATCGACGTGATTTCGGCAGCATTTATATTGATGGCCGTCAGCCCGGGCCCGTTGACAGCCTGCATCGCCTGCCGATCATCCCCTCTCCCACCAGAACTTCAACCAAGAAACTGTTCCTGAGCCGGCCTGCTCTACTTACGGTACAATCATCCCTCCGTTGAGCACCACTCAACTCACCTCGGACATATCTATTCGACAATGGCCTTTGATTCCTCCAACCACACCCAACCCCCTCGCTCGCGCCATTCACCCGACATCGACGTTTCGCCGGCCTCTTCGACGCGCTCTGTCACCCCCCCAGGCACCGCCTCGCCCAGCTCCTCGACCTTCCTAACTTCATCCGTCTCGAGCCTTTGGGGCGGCTTCATGCGCCGCTTCTCCAGCGAACCGTCTCCCTCCGCGGCCGCACCACCGCCGGTCCTCCCGCACGCCCACACCTTCCAGCCCGACAGCGAGAGCAAACACGGCCGCGGCAACGGCCTCGACGGCGTGTACACGCCGCCACACCACCTCCAGCACCACCGCACCGCCTCACCGATGCGTCCGCCGCCGCTGGAGCCGGTGCAGCTGATGGGGTTTTCCGACGAGACGAGGCAGGGGGCGCGGTTGCTGACGGCGTCCATCGCAGAGGAGATTCGTATCATGGTACCGGCACGCCTGGGGATTGTGGATGAATGGAAGCTGGTGTATAGCTTGGAACAAGACGGTGCAAGTCTGGCGACTCTATACGAGAAATGCGCGCGGTATCAGGGGGTGAGGGTAGGGTTTGTGTTGTGCGTGAAGGATTGCGATGGGGGAGTAAGTTCTCTTTCCTCCTCTCTACCCTATACCCATATCTTACATGATGGTTTCTTCTCTTCAGCTCTTTGGCGCCTACCTCTCGGACCATCCGCACCCAGCCCCGAAATACTTCGGTACCGGCGAATGCTTCCTCTGGCGCGCCTCAGTCCTCTCATCTCTCCCCCCGCCGCCCTCCATGATCGACGAAACCACCACCTCCAACTCCCGAACAACCACCATTGCCGCCACCTCTTCATCGACAACCTCTCCCCGCCGTGATACCCCATCCCGCTCCTCAACCCCACAATCCATCCGCTTCAAAGCCTTCCCCTACTCAGGCATAAACGAGTACTACATGCTGTGCGAAGCCCACTTCCTCTCACTCGGCGCCGGCGACGGGAAATACGGCCTGTGGCTGGACGACTCGCTCGAGCGAGGCGTCAGCTCGACGAGCCAGACCTTCGGCAACGAGCCACTGAGCGACGAAGGCGAGAAGTTTGGCGTGTTGGGCGTCGAGGTGTGGGTTATCGGTGCATAACTCACTCACACACACACTCACTCACTCACTCACTCACTCGCTTGCTTGGTCGCTTGCTTGCTCGAATGGAATCAAATGAGACTACTACGTCTTATCGACTATCTGGGGTGCTTCTTCTTATTTCCTTATTCTTCTTCATCTGGAATACCGGGGTGAGGAAGGGGAAACGAACCCCCAATGGTGAAATGTTTCAAAATGACTGAATGTATCTATTAAGGGTCAGGTCGGCCTAGGTTCGGTGTTGGTTGGTTGACATGCGGACAGTGGCAGGCGGCGTATATGGCGTTTTGGTGAGGCTTCGTTCGACGTGACATCTCAGCTCCGAAAAAAAAAAGAAAAGGTCGATTTATGATAATCAGGACATGGGACCGGCTGGACTGGACAGGGCGCCGAGAGCGCGACGGAAGCAAATTTAGGATGATTTGATTCATGTAGTTTGGGGCGCTCAAATTCATCAATGACGGCGGCGAGGGCAGAGAGTTCATCAGCTTAGGAGATACCCAATGAAGTAGCAAGGCAGGTAATGCACGCAAGGACGTGGAATCTGACTTGACAGGCGAGAGCTTTGCATAACGGAATCTTCAAAACCCGGGTTTGTTTTCTTCTGAAGTAACTCCAATGGCTGGCTCGGAGAGAACCCGAGGCCACAAAACAAGACGACTAGCCCCCAAAGCTCCCCCAGAAGAGAACGAATTGATAAATGAGACGTCTCGTTACTGCTCCCGACCGGGCTCTGGCACCAGGGTCCCAAGTACTCAACCCAACTGTCCACATGCATCCATCGTTCCCTCCAAATCACCTCCTACAATTACCAAGGCCAACCAAAGCAAGGAATAACTCGCGAGGACAGGAACTCATCGCGGGTCGAACCGCGACGGTCGTTTTCGCCTCTCATCAGTCTTTTGTCTGCCGATACCAACCAGAAAAATTCTACCTCATGATCTCCTGGTAGATCAACTGCTTCAATTGCTCCTTGCTGAGGTTGTCCTTGTGCTTGTCGAAGTCAAAGAACTCTTCAGGGATGGGCGGGGCCGTCGGCTCGTCATCAGGGTCGTGGTAGGGCTCGAGGTAGGGGTGCTTAAGCGCCTCCTCGACCGTGATGCGCTTAACTGGATTAAAGGCGAGCAGCTTCTCTAGAAGGTCGAGGGCTAGGTCCGACGTGTTGGGGAACAGCGTGCGGAAGGGCACCTTCTTCTTGAACGGCAGCGAGCGAATGTACTCGCGGGCGCGGCGCGACTTGATGCCGTAGTAATCTTCCATCGTCGGCGTCCCCAGGACGTCCAAAATCAGCGTGAGTTGGTGATGATCTATACGCCGTTGTCAGTACTCTCAAGAATCACCGAGGCTCAAGGAACTCGAGACAACATACAGTCCTTGCCGGGGAACAGTGGCTTTCCACTCAGCATTTCTGCCAGGATGCACCCCACCGACCAGACGTCGATCGCCTTGGTGTACTCCTTGAAGGTCAACATGATCTCGGGAGCACGGTACCAACGGGTGGCCACGTATTCCGTCATGAAGCCAGAGTTGTCCTCTTGCGACGCGGCAGACCGCGCCAGGCCAAAGTCGCAGACCTTCAGGTCGCAGTTGGCGTTAAGCAGCAGGTTGGACGGCTTCAAGTCTCGGTGGAGCACGTTGGCCGAGTGCATCGCCTTGAGGGCGCGCAGCGTCTGGTAGATGAAGTATTGGCAGTGGTCGTCAGAGAGTTCTTGTGTTCGAATGACGCGGTGCATGTCGGTCTCCATGAGTTCCTAATCCCGCGGCATGAGTGACCTGAGAGGTATGGGGATACGGCAGCAACTGTCATACCTGAATTAAGTACACCTCGTTGAAGGATTCATAGCTCCGGGGTTTCTGAATGTCGAGGATGGAGATGATGTTCTCGTGGTTGAAGTACCGCAACAACTTCATCTCACGCAGCGTCCGCAAGCAGAACATGGAATGGTCGAAAGGAGTGATCTTTTTGATGGCGACCTTCTGCCCCGAGGGCTTGTGGACGGCAGAGCTATTTGGCATGGTCAGAACCTGACTGACTATTTGACGACAGAGTACACTTACCACACGACTCCATAAGCGCCTTCGCCGACGACGTCTTGAATGTCATACTGCTCGCTCACATTGAACGAGATCTTCCGCGCCCCGCCTCGATTCTGTGCGTTACTCATAGTCGCTGAGGTGCCGCGAGCTTGTGCGACTCGCCTTGGGTTCTGTGGCTGGGCCTTTGGCGGCAACGCAGATTGAACAAGCTCTGCCCAAAGCTATCGCCTCCGCTGCTCGGATTGCAGAATTTCGAGAACAAGGAACCGCGCCGGATGGGCTGGATGACGGCTGGTTATTGTGTCTTCAGACACAGGTTAAGGCGCTTTGTGGACCTAACCCACGGTTGTCCCCGAGGCTTAATATTTTCTTTTGAGGCAGTAACCCGAAATGTCACTTTCTACTCAAGACGGGGCGAAACGGTGTCCGTTGAGGCAGCCGGTGTTTCTTTGTTCGACGAAGGTAGGCGCGGCGTGGTGCGAGTTCGGATCACAGCTTTTGTCTGTCGCAAAGCAATCGTTGCAAGTTAGCTACCAGAACGGCCAACTAAAAGAGAGGAATATAAAATGTTGCAAATCATCCAATCTAGACTACGGCTGACGCTAATAACCGCGGTAGCATCCCTGGAGCTCATATGGAGGAGGTAGGGATGGAGTCGCGGGACGTGCGAGCCACTGAGGTACTGGCGAACGGCGATCAGGCATCCAGTGTTGTCGTGCAAAGCTCCAGGGGGTAGCTGTGCTTCTAGAAGCTCCAGTCGAACATGCCGAGAGGAACAATCCCAGAGAAATCTCATAGTCGAGGCCGCCGACAGGGTGGGTTGGGATGACGGGAGTTGGCGATCAAACGCTTCGTATGCATCTCGTGGAGTTCCCGCGGCCAGGTTCAAGGGGTAAGCGAACAGGCCACCCCGAACCTGAGACTGATCGTATTGCGCAACATGGAAGCGCAGCTGTTGCATCGTCCAGGGCAAAGCGTAATCCGAAAGGCCAACTGCTCGGCAGCAACGAGCGCGAATGGAACAAGGTTGTCGTGCGTCGACGCATCATACACCAGTGGCTTCCGTAGAGGGCTCCGGGTCCTTGGAGATGGAAGAGGGGCAAGGAGCGCGACGACATTCAGAAACATACAGGCAAGCATGCATGTACGCACCTTTGATTATTCCACGCGAGAGATCTGAATAAGTTGAATGCTGGTGTTTGAAACAGAAGGGTTGGAGGAGGTGAAAGCGGTCGGGCGTGCGGCGACGTGAGGTATCCAGCAACAGATGGTTGCCCCGCTTCTGGGCTGGACCTCGCTGCGAGGGGCGCGGGAAGGTACCTGAACAAAAGAATGGATAGCCCACGCACGTTTTAACGTCGACTGCAGACGCAGCGCAGAGACTTCGCGCAGAGACAGCCCAATATTTCAAGAGCGTGGCAAACAGAAGAAAACCAAAGCTGAGGTCAACGGGAGAGAGGAGGTCGTGTTGTACTCTAGAAGAACGGAAGGCGAGCTTGGCGGCCCGTCCAGGGATCTGGCCCCTCACTGGCGGGGGGGAGATGGAGAGAGTGACCAGGAATCAGTCAGGGATCAGGGGGGTGGGTCGGTCAGGATCCATCCATGGGGGGTGTTGGTGTTGGGGCAGTTGGGCACTGTCACGAGCGGGCGAATCCGAAGCCCAGGCCTCCTCGTCAAGTTATAGGGTTCCCGATCGGGGACTCATTATCACCTCATCAGTCATCTGGGTCGCTCAAAACGCCAGGTCGCAGTGGGGGAGCCCCGGCCCCGTTTTCCATAAGCAGCGGACAAGAGCCGGGCAAAGGCCTCGGTTTTCTGGCCTTCACCTGAAGCCCGATGCAGTCAGTGTTGTGGACCGGCGAACCAGCGGAACGGATTCGCCAGTTATTACTCTCAACGCAGTACAGTAATAAAGGTAGAGCGCTCGAAATAGAACAAACCAACTCGGATTCAGCAAATATACCTCCGCCCACCACTGGCAATCAACTGGTCCGTCAGGCGCTTAGAATAATCAAGCTGAGAGGCATCCTGTGATGTCGACTCCAGGTTGTTGCAACATCTCGGACATTCTGAAAGAGGCCTTCCGCAATCTCAATCCCACTATGCTACCTACCTATGTATGTATGTACTGTACAGTACCTCGCAGGTTTGGTTTACCCAACTACCTCCCCTTCCATCACAGGGCAACCATTGCCCGGCGCCTTGTGCTGGCTATCAGTCCACTCTTCTCAAATGCCCGCCCTCGTCACCATCACCGTCTCCGTCACCGTTACCGTCATCACGTACACACGGATCACACTGCATGCCTCCCGACCCTCCCGCGGCGTGCTAAATCCGTCCCACCTCACGGTCCACCAAGCAACTCGAGCACAGGAGTGAAGAGGCCTGCATGATACACGTCCCAAACGACCCAACAAGCACTCCAATTAGGCGCCCAAAGCTCCAAGCAAGGCAAGCCCCCTTCCCCCTCCCCTCACCATTGGCCTCTGGCGCGGCACAAGCGTGGACCCGCTTTCTCATCTTTGTGCTCGGCGCCTGTCTCAAACCTGAAATCGCCAATGGAAAAGGTGTGGGCAACGCTACTGTTTCAAGGCCAATATGGCCGTGGCCCCCCGTCCGCTTTGGATGGGCCTCCTCAATTGTGACCACCGCCCCAGCGAGCTCCAGAAACAGAAACACAGACCCTCCGGCTTGGTTTCACAAGGCCCAATGGCAGCGGCTACCTTACATGGTGCTTCCGACGTTTGCAAGATGAGGTGAGAGGTTTGGTTGGGCCCCTTCCCCCCCCATATGTGAGGCAGTGCAAAGTGCACTGCGCTTATTCAATCTGTTCGAGACGTGCATCTATGTAGTTTGCATACAAGAAGCCCCGTGCGGCAAAGTTTCACTCGTTTCTTTACTGGGACCTTGCATCGAGGGGTGTTGAGAAGCACAGCGCGCGCGCACCGCATTGCATCGCGGAAGAGCCGCATCTGCGTGTGATGACCCCTGACGGCCGGAACCGCGGCCTGGTACGCGGCCGGGGTGTTGGTTGTTCATTGCTATTCTGGACAGACAGAGCAGAAAATCGACCACCATGATATGGCTACCATGATAGCGAGAGGTCGGCTGCAGTGCTGAAAAAGCCTCGAAAGAGGCCGTTCCACTCTCGCATCGCGCGTTGGTCACCGAGTAGGCTCCTGGCTGGATTGCAACGACAGGGATTCAAGAAGACCGACGGATTGCTCCAACGATGGCCCCCCTACGAGTATTGCGAAGCTCCGCTTGCTGTGTTCCGTGCGTGCATGTGAAGGACCATGAATGACTCGCTGGGTATTTCGAAGAAACAGGCGTGACAGGCTTCTGATAAACAAATTGCCACCCCTACGTAGACCAGGGAGACCTAGGAAAGGGCTTGCTTTCGAAATCCTGAGCACGAGCACTCTTTGTGTAGTGAAGACGGCGGCGGACAAAGCATGTGAAAAACGGTAGGATTATTACTCCGGGACCATGGCGAACACCAGCAAAGCCCATGCCAAGCTTAAGGCAGTGACTTTGTCGCGATAGCAACAATAGTTGACGACTAACCAATCAACCTTGGGAGCATGTAATTTCTCTCTTCTCTCAAGGCCGTTGTTCTGTAATATCTATTCGCCACAAGCGTTGCCCATGTAACAAACACAGAAAACCACTTCCCATGACGGCTACGAAGATGCTCATTATTGAACAACCTAGTAGTCGAGCTATCAGTTCTACATCCCGGTTTTGTAGGGACTCCCCGCCCTCAAATACTGACCTTTTCCCTGAGCGTCCCCATCCACTGCTGATAACTCATACCCTGATCAGCTCGGTCCTCCACCAACAGCGTCTGGGCCCACAACTTGAGGCTCGGTTCGCCGTCCTCGCGGACAATGTACAGGTGCGGGACAATGATGCTGCCGACCCCCCTCGACTTGTAGTCGCGGCTCTTTTGGATGACCGCCCGCACCCGCTCGTTGAAATCGTTGTCCAGCTCCGGCAGCGCGCCCTTGCCGACGCGCAGCTGCGACCGGTCGGCCACGCCAAACACGTCAACAAGCAACTGCGGCACCGACTCGCGGCCGACCCAGAGAAACTGCGTCTGGCCGTCGTCGATGAGGTAGAGGCCATAGGGCACGAACCGCTCCGACGACAGGTTCAGAGGCGGCGGGAGCACAATCTGGCTCGTCTCCGGGTCTGGGTAGCCTGCGTTGTCGGGCATGTCGTGTAGGGAGTACATCCGAGGATAGATGTATTGGATCAGAAGGGGCAGGGGCAGCGTCGACAGCAAGCAGAGCGCCGCAGATCGGAGATCCGAGGGTATTTGTGCCGACTTCCTGAGGCCGACATGTTTTATCAGGCCTAAGAACAGAGCGGGAAGGCCACGGAGATTGGACGGGAACTGTAGGCCGCCACCCATGCTACCGCCGGCCAACTCCTTCCTGAAGGTCTGCAGAAGCTCAGTAACCTTGCTTTGCAATAGGTCTCTGGCCGAGTCGAGCCCGTTGCTAAGCGCTCTTTCCACCGCCTTGTGGCTGTAGTAAGTTGTGATAGCACATTGGTCAGCCGAAGCGTACACGTCGGCGAGGTTGGTGGTTGTGGGTAGGGCAAGCGTCATGACGCGGATACGGCGCTCTCCATTGCACGTCGTGTGCAGAACCGCCGTCTGCAGGCAGACAACGTTCTTGGTCAGGTTTTCGTCAATTGCCACCTCGACCACATAACATTGGTCACGAGGGAATGCCGGGAAAGCACACAGGTCGGAACTCCTATTGAAGAAGTTTCCGTAGAAGGTGCTCATGCGCAGCCCAGTCGTCGCCCGGACACGGAGAACCGCTTCAAGGCCAATCTCAGAGGAGAGGAAATCGCTGAATTCGGAGGCAAACTTGATGGCATCCTCTGGACGGCCAGCATTCCAGCCCGGATAAAACCAAGTCTGACCGCCTGTATATCTCGGAAGGTTGCTCAGTGATGCGACATCCTGGTACTGGGACGAGAAGAGGAACATGTCGATCGAAACCTGGTTCTTGGAGCACTCAACGGCAAAGCTCTTGTAGAAACTGTTTGCTGTCTGGAGTAGGCCGTTTTCCTTGGACGTGCCCAGCAACTTCTTGTCCTCCCGCATCTCGAGCTTGCCGTAGCCCACATTAGGCAGCGATGCGCTGAGAACCACAATCTTGCCACCAAGAGGGGAGATGAGCTTGTGGCCGGCCCTGAGGGCAGATCCCATGCAGGACCCATTGCTCTGGTTGTTGGCATACATCTCCGGAAGCTTGGTAAGGAAGTTTTCGATGCTGGTGCGGCACTCGGTCAGGGGCACTAGCAGCTCCTGGGGAACCGGAAGGAAAGGCTCATCCAAATCGCTGACCACGAGCATGCTGGTTTCGCCGTTTTCGTCCGTGTCCTTTGGCACCGAGAAGTAGTGCAAGCTCGAGTCGACCGCGATGAATCCGAGGCGGGTCCGCCGATCGGCATTTGGAATCCTGTTGAGACTGTCGAGGATGGTGCGGGCGCTGGTGGCAAGGAGACCGGTCGATACCGAGGCATAGCTAACATCAAACAGGAAGAGATAGACTAGGGGCTGCGGAGGCCGGACCATGTACTCCTGCGGAGCCACAAATTCGACGACAGCATGGTTCAGCTCGTGCCGCTGCCACCGATCGACAGTCTTCTGGGCCGCGGCATCCCAGTCGAAGGCCTGGGGCACGTCGTTGGTGAGGCTGCACATGTTGCAGCGCCATCGGTGGCCGTGGTCCAGGAAGGTCACAAAAGGGTTGATGTAAGACCTACATCTCCGGCAACGCGAAATCACCTGGTCCTGGACGACGGGAACAGGGTCGTCGAGATCATGGAGAGCCGCATAGGGTTGGATGACAAGCGCCAACGGCAGCTTGCTCTTCTTGAGCAGCGAGTGCGTCGTGGGAACGGCATTCAGCGTCGATCGCACATACTTAGGTAGGCAGTTCGCATCGGGGGAAGGGGTCACGCTGGACTGTTCGAAGAAGTCAGCATTGGTCTTCATAAGTGTTCAATACCCGGGGTTTTGACAGGGAAAGGTGTCGTTCGACATACGTTCGGAGGCAGGATGATAGGTGGCGGAGGAAGGTCCAACTCGGAGACATTGAAGGGCTGGTTAAGGAGATCGGTTGGGTAGAGTTGGTTGAGCGGGCCAGCTCTTGCCTGGGGCGCGACCTGCTGCGGTTGCTGTTGCGCTCCGGCGGGGCCGAGATTCATGGCCCCCATACCGGAGGTAAGCCCGGCGACGCCCCCGGGAGCGGGAGGAGCTCCGGCTGAGGGGTAGTACGGCTCCGGGGCCTGGTAGCCGCCTCCAGCCGGAACTGGCTGAGGCATGCCGTACGGCTGTTGCGGCTGGACACCGTAAGGGGCCGGCTGGGCCTCTGGTTGCGGATAGCCCCCGTATCCCGGGGCAGGAGCGCCGAATTGGCCACCCCCTTGCGCCTGGCCACCTACTGCAGCATTGCCCCCGGCAGCGACATCAAAGGCGCCAGCAGCATATGCTCTCTTCTTTTTCTTGCCATGGTCCGCAACGTGATGTGCACCCGCAGGCGGGGCGTCGGCTGGGTTCGCATACCCTTGGTCGGGATACGGGACTTGGTCGGCGGGTTGCTGGGGCGGATACTGGCCGTAGCCGTCGTGGGGAGCCGACATGGTGAGCTCGGCCGTGCGACGCTGCAGCAGCGCGTGTCCGTGACGAGGCGATGTGCGGGCAATGCAGCGTCAAAGGAACACCAAGCACGGTCGCCGGAGCGTGGTGTGGAATATGTTGGCAGTGGAGGTGAGGTGGTGTGCGACCTTGGCGACGGAGAGCTGGCAGGAAGGGTTGACTTGATGGCGTCGGTGGGCGGGTGGCGGGCTGTGGAGCAAGCTTTGGGTTGGCGCTGCACTGCGAGAGTAAAGTTAGAGCTGTTGCCGTGGCCTTACCAGTTTGAGTGGAGGGGCCACGCAACGACGGATTGGCCAGATCAGCGAAAGCTCTCAGCGAGAGGGCAGTCACTCAAGACCCCGCAGGGATGTTATGACAGAGCTCCAGGCTCGCACTGTGGCGCCCGCGCAGTGGCTGGGGATGGACGCACGGTTGCACGAAAAGGTACATCAGCCGGCCCCTGTAGTAGGTTACGGTACGCCCCGATAGATGCATCAAGAGGCGCCAAGGAGGGCGTAATACAGCGGACGCTGGTATTCTCGTCACGCACCACAACCCAAATACCGAGGCGCACAGTGCTCCGCCCAAGAGTCTTGAGAAGTGGAGCAAAGTGTCAGGAACGATGGCATCAGGCCGATCACTGGCTGCACCGACCGTCAAGTTTCCCTGCAGCCCCAGCCCAAATAATGTTACAAGCTGCAAACTGAGTCGTTCACCTTGGCAGCAATCAAAGCACCCTCGGACATATCGGCGGCCTCATCGTCTCTGTGGCAAAGTTTGTAACTTGGATAAAAAAACCCTGACTGGGTGTTGGCGACAAGACTCGCCGCGCATTTGTAACTAAGGTATTTCAGTTGGCCAACGCGACGAAGCCGCGGTTCATGCCACAGCACTGCGTCCCTCAGAAACAGCACCAATACAACCAACGCTCTGTGGTATCAACCTGGAGCTTTCCGGGAGGCAAACGTTCACTAACACCCTTTCTTTGTTGCACTTGCCTGCTAAACAAGTGCAATTAAAAACACCTCGGGGTACATTCTACTTTCTTTTGGAGATTCCCACGATTTCTCAACCACATCAGCTCCGTGCATGACCCCGCCTACGACCAAACCACCACCATCAGCATCATCATCATCATCATCATCATCATCATGGCTTGGGGTAAACAGAAGGCACAGGCCCCGCCGTCGGCAATAAGGTCAGTCTCGTTCAATCATCCCTTAATCCTCCCATGCCAGGACCGGTCTGACATGCAGCACAGAAAACTCCTCCCATTGATCATCACCCTCGTTATCCTAGGCATCGTGGCATGGATCTGTTACCAGATATACGTGTCGCTCGGCAAGATTCAAGCACAGGCTAAAAAGCAGATGAGTAGCAACGTGTCGTTCACCAAAGACGGTGTGCGCGTCCAGGTCCGAAACATGGAAGCCGAGTCATATCTGGACAGGACGCAGAGCTGGTTTGTCAAAGCGTGGGAACTGGGGTCTACCTCGGGCGCCAACGAGCACGAGGATGCTGCGAAGCGGAGGCGGTATGCTTAAAACACACGCCTGCGTTCCGGCTGTGCCTGACCACAGAGAACAGGAACGTCCTGACGAAACCAAAGCCCGACGAGAGTCACCATGGCTAGGCAAGGTTGACGCGATCAGGCAGCCGTTCTGTTGTTATTACCTTTGGATAGCATCGCACTCATTGGAAGCGACGTGCTAGGCAAAGCGATGGCTTAGTTCTGACTATCCCAATTTTTGGGAGCCACCATTCTGATTCATGGTTACTACTCGTGAGCAGTCGAACCCCACGAGGCTTTGAGGGCAAACACTCATACAGGATTGAATTCAGGGTATCTAACAATTGAGCCCGCGGAAACATCGCATCTCGGGAATAATAAAAGCCATACCCATCCACTTCATACAAAAACCCACTTTTGCATCACGGGCTGCACTCCCCGTGCTGTCGCGCCTCCCGGCCCGCCCTGGTTCCTCTGACAGTCTTCCTGTGGTGTGTCTTCCTGCCGCGACAAACGGTCGAAACTGTATCCTTGGGGGAGCGGGCACGTCACCCTGGCTGACGACAGCAGCTTCTCAAAGTTGTGGGCCATAGGGTATGGCTTGGCCAGAAGACCGTCGGAGCGGATGAGCATCGACGGCACCCGGACTGGGAGCTGTTGGGAAGTTAGCAAGGATGCTCTGGATACGCCGACAAACGACGGAAGCGTTCACCTGGGACAGGATGTGCGCGTATTTTATACCCAGCTCGTCCCCGATATGCTTGAGTCTGCCCCTGATGTATGCTCGTTCTGGTACAACTGTCGTCAGTTCGCCGCGTCCGATCAGTTCGGGGAGATGACACTTACGGGCATCGGTCGAATGATCCTGCGACATCACACATGCCAGCGGCCAGGACAGGAAGTACCCGGCAAGCCCCTTCATTCCGTCCTCTTCACCGCACGCGAAACTCGTCGACTCGCCCCTCGAGAATAAATCCCTCCTCTTGGTGTGCCACCCAAGCTGGTAGGGCACCGACGCCAGGATGTCCGAGATGGTGTCCACACAAACCCTCGCTGCGGTGGCATACTCGGGCGTCGTCCGATAGTCCACGGGCGAGCACACCCATGCAGCGCAGCGGACCATGATAGACATGAGAATAAGCCTCGTCGTCCGGGCCTGGTTCCACATGCCCGCCACCCACAAGTCGGTATACATGTCCACCCGGCCCGGGAAGACCTCCGCCTTGGCGTAGTCGCTGCCGCCGCCGGGGACAGCGAGGTTGTGGAGCTGCCAGCAGAGTGTCCTAAATTGCCATGCATCAGGGACCGAGTGCATCCACTCAGCGAGCCGCTCGTCCAGAGCCCGTGCTCGGTGCATCAGGCCCTGCACCAGTTCGATATTCTTTGCGGTGCGCGTGACGCCGGCCATGATGCGGGTTATCTCGCCGCGCAGCTCGCCGGCCTCCAAGCTGATGCGCTGGCATTCGGCGGCAGTCGAATCGAAGACGGCGTCGTCAATCCACCAGTCGGCCCCCATGACAGGGGCGGTGCCGGTGGTGAGCGTGTGGATGATCTAGAAGGTCGGCATCCTGTACCTGACCATGGCTGGACCGGGGGGGACTCACAAGCTGTGTCCTAACAGCAATAAACAACTGCATGCCCAACCTGGTCCTTAACTGGTTCCGCCCTCGCGCCTTGACAAGTTGTATCGCGCCCTCGACGTGCGATCCCCAGGCGAGGTTCCCGAGCTGTTTCGCCGTAATGTTCTTGTTGTTTCCCTCACGTCAGCCACCCACTGCCCTCGCCATAAAATAAAACCCCATCCTAGCCTCCGAGAAAAGCAAACACAATCCTCCAAGGTACTCACTCACCTCAAACAGACCCAACAACAAAACCGCCGCCAGCACCCCATCACTCTTCCACCGTGCCGGATCCATCAGCGCCGCCTGGGTGCTCCTCAACGCCCGACTATACTCGGCAAACGCCTTCCCCAACACCCCCGTTCGCGGCTCGGACCCAGAAATGGGAGCAGGAGCGGAACCGGAACCGAGTCGGTTCCCCAACGAAGCCAACGCGCACGCGTTGAAGGCATGCTGCAGATGCATCTCCCCAGCGCCGCCGCCGCCGCTCGTCGCCTTCGTCTGTTGCATCAGCGGGATGAGATACTCGAGGAAGCCGCGCGAGCCGTCCTGCCGGGGCACGAGCACGAAGTTGGAGAGGAAGTGGCAGGGCGCGAGATCCTCGGCCGGGAGGTGGATTGGTGTCGGGGTGAGAGAAGCTGTTTGGTGGTGGGATAGCATGAGTTGTTGTTGCTGTTGCTGTTGCTGGTGGGTGAGTTCTGGTGGAGAGGGGGTTGTGGTTGGGGACGAGGTTGAGGATGAGGTTGAGGATGAGGTTGAGGATGAGGTTGAGGATGAGGATGAGGATGATGATGAAGATGATGATGATGAGGATGAAGACGAGGAAGGCAAGGACGGCTTGGAGGATTTCTTGCTCGTATCGGTGTTGTTTCTGCGTCTTGGAGCTGTGAGCTTCAGGGCTCGTCGTTTGGCGGAAAGGTTCTCGTTGCGCAGGACCAGGTCAAACTCGTCCTTGTAACCCGGGCACTCACGCCGTGCTTTGGTGCATTGGTTGCATTTTGGTTTAGTCTCGTCGCACTAGGGGGGACTTTTTTTTAGCATGCTCTGACCGTAAGCAGTCGTTTTGACCGTTGGAGAGTGAAGACCAACCTTGATACGCCGGGTCCGGCACATCTGGCAGCCCTTGGAGGGCCTTCCGCAGTAAACCATGACCGAGTCTTGGGCAGTGTTGGGATTCAGTTACAGGATGCGAAGATGCCGTAGAGATATCGAGGTTCCAGCGTAGCCTTTCAGTTGTTATATAGCCCTGGGTCCCGAGATGTGCAGCTTGAAGGAGATCATAGAACCGTTCAAGTGAATGCCAGTAGGGATCCTGGCGCCAGTAACCTTCCCGGCGCGCATCTGCCGGCATGAAACAGGGTCAACAGTTGGTGGGATGCCTGTCACGCCGTGGCTCCCGGGTTACTCCCTTGGACTGAAGAGACAAAGAGAAGCCGAGGTCGACAGGCCAGAATGAGGTGAAGGGGTGCGGCAGCCTCGGTGTAAGAAGCCAGTGACAACCGGTTTGGTGCAGCGAATTTCCCAGTTACCCCTTTTTTCCTAATTTCCTGACTGATTGGCAAAGAGACACAATTCACGACACCACACGATGAACCGGACAAAACAGAGAGTCTAGCGTCTTGAATACGGCTTTCTCCATCATTTGACATCTCATATGTCTAGCCAAGAGTCTGCTCCCCTCACGTACCCCGGACTCGCTTGGCACACATCCCCACGCCACGCTAGGCGAGTGTTTAGGAATGGAATGAGGGGGTTGGTGGAGGGGTGTCGCCACACAAACAGGCCTCGGTAGTGGTGCGCAAGGATACACAAATGACCTGCACTCGAGGCACCCAGACAAAAGCGGAAGCGAGACCCCGATCTATGTCAGCCCATGCACTAGCGTAGGGCCTCGGTCTGTCGGAAACATAGCACCCGAAACACATAACGAAGCGGCACCACCCAGCTGGCCATGGCTGGTTGGCCTGAAACCTCCCACGGACCATAATCCAGAACTATTCATTCCCTATCTGAGGTATTGATATCTAGCCCAAGGCTTCGCTGCGGCATACCCAGCCACTGTCCCTCCATTGTAGACAAACAAAAGACCGAAATATAATTGCGCTCACGACCTGAGCGGGCTTTCTCCGAAATGTGGCCGGAAAAAGGCTCGCGTGATGTTGCGCTGTTGTATATATGTACATGACACCGCGGACCCTCATATATCTGACACTTCTGAGCGCCACGGTCGTCTTCGTCTTCCCTACTGCCGTCCGGTCTTTCCTGAGATCTCTAGCTGGCTTCATTGAACATTCCTGCCATACCGTCCATGTCAGGAGTCTTGTTGCGTGTTTTTGAGCCATCCGCACCCGCCGCTCCGCCTGTTTCAGGCCCCGCATTCGGCGTCATGAATTCCTGGGCCATTTTGCTCCGAGTAGACTTCTTAGTCCCTCGTGATGACCCCGGCCGCGGCCCGAGACTCTTGGTGAGCTTGCCCATCTCTGAGATACTGACCCCTTTCAGGTCCTCGAGCAATTCGAGGACAAGCGCCCGTTGCTGGCGAGAGTGCATTCCCGGTTGAGAGACGTGCTGGATCGTCTTGTCCACATCCTCTGGCTTGATGTTTGGCAACGATACGAGTATATTTCGAGGTGTGGGTGTCAGAGACGAATAGTAGGCCAGGATGTGAGCGATCAGCGCGCCCAGATCTCTCTGCGAGTCAACGAAATAAGGGTCGTGAAGTGAGGAAATAGCCGCCTTCAACACCTCGGTCGAGATGAACTCCCTGATCTCTCTGGCCGTATCCTCTGGAATCGGGAAATCTTCAAGGGGCGCCGTATGGCCCGTGTCTTTGACGCTCTTCGAGAAGTCTGGTGGACTAAATTCGGGCACAATAGAGCGGAAGACCCGCAGTACCACCCCACAACACCTCCCATCATGCATACGGATCGCGTGGCTGCAGAAGACGAGAAGCGGGACGGCGATAGCCGGGTTCATAAGACAGAACTTGCGGAGTGGCGGATATTTCGCGCTGGACGCACTGTTCTCAGGGCTGTCGGGGGATGCTGCCGGAGATGCTGTTTCACGGTGAGTGTGTGTTTGGGGCGCAGCAGATGAACCATGGAGCGGATACTCACCAACTCGTGCCGGGTCAAGGACATCAGCAACCATAAGCACCGCGGAATAAGTAAGCTGCCTCAGAATGCTCTCGGCCTTCATCTCTTCCGTTAGTTCGTCCCCTGCAGCTCGTACCGCCTCACGTTGCCCGAGTTTCTCCCACTCCGAGCTGATCTTGGTATCCATCTGCTCGAAGCAGGTAGCCAGAATCGGAGGCACGAAATGGTCGCGCAACTCCACCGGGCAGTTGTCGACTAGGAACCTCACTAAGGTGAGAAGATTGATGACTTGGTGGGATGAGAGGTAGATCGAATCGGCAAATAGGGCGTTCGCCAAGGGGCCCGGCAGTTCCAAGAAACCGTAGAACTGCACGTCGAGCCGTGTCATGCAATAAATGATGGCATAGCATGTCTCCCGCACGAACCGGACAGCACCGCGGATAGTGGATGCAAGCCCTTCCAGGGTGTTCTTCTTGCCGAGCACTCTTGCATAGAAATCATCCTTACTCCCTTCCGAAATACCAGCTTGCCAGAAGCGGTCTGACAGGAGGCGCCCCACTACTGACGACTGCATCTCCGGTGGGAGCAAACTCCAGTTGGTTGGGTTGTGTGATGCGTGGGCGTAGCTGGGCAATTTGTCAATGTTGAACCTGGTTCACGAAGTTTCGGGTTACGGACCTGAGGAACTTAAGCAGTTCTGGGAGAATAAGCTGGAATCCGTCCTGCCAGAGCGTGCAAGATGCCTGGTACGGAGACGAGTTCTTCTCTATCCTCTCGACCGAGTATGTTAGGAACGACTTAGTCACTCGAAGCGGGAGGGCCTGACTTCGAGTTAGATCACCAGGTAACGCGATGGCGACGGCCTAACATACCGATTGTCTCTGCTCCAACTCGGCCTGCAATGCTAGCCCATCGGCGTCGAGATCTGTCGAGCCCCAGTCGGCGATATCATGAATGCGACGCTGAACCAAATACTTCTGTACCTTGTCGAGACCCAGTAGCTCGCAGAAGCCGTTGTAAGAGCCCAAAGCTTGTCTCATCGACTCGTTTCTCCACTGATCCTTCACGGGCTCGACGAAACCAGCAAGTTTTGAAAGACGCAGGCCTGGGTCGATTCGTGTGGCTCGGTGGCTAGCATGAGGTGAGCGACCCTTTCCTGTGATGAAGGGCCTGTTATGGCTGTTTGGGTCGACTTACATGATGATAAACAAAAAACTCTGATATGCGACTTGGCGCTTCTCATCAAGAGTTCCCGACGCGATCATCTCCTGAACCTTGGCCTCTAATTGGTCATACACGTCCTGCTCATCCTGATTTAGTCTCGGCCAACGCCGGCGAGGAAGGACGTGGCTTACAAGAAGGGGATCAGGCATTTTCGATGCCAGCCGTTGCAGCTCAACCATGCTTTCGGTCTGAAGGTCCCTAATCGCGTCATTAAGAATCCTATGCTCTGGCTGTAGCGCCGGCCATGTCATCAGAATGTGCTCGAGCACCCTAAGCATAATCGCGGGTTTGGAATCGAGCGCCCGAGTGGAGAAGGACACAAGGAGTTGAAGTATCCGCTTGCGGATTAGAGGATCCTGGACTGCGATTAGCAATATGACAGTCCGAGAAGGGCCCAACGACACCGTACCTCAAACTTCATGTCCAGGAGTTGGCCGCACCACTTCTCAAAATACTCCTCGACAACCGCTGCTTGCTGTTTCTACAACCCTAGTCAGGATCCATACGTTCATTCCCAGAATTCAACATACCTCCTCTGGAGTCCGGTTCCGCGATGTCCTCCATTTGTCATAGCCTTTGAGAGCAGCCTCGACGACAGTGGCATGAGCGTCGACTGTCAACACAGACAACGAGGTCTTGGAGTAGTTGGCAGCTGAAGGCAGGTTAACTCAGCTCATCGCAAAGCGACCACCTCTGGGTTTGGGCTTCTGAACTCACGGTTTAGCGGAGGATGTCCGTCGTAAAGGGTGTTCAAAGCACGTTCTGCCCTGCCCAGTATATGTGAAAAGGCATCGGACATTTTGAGGTGGACGATGTTCTCAATAATTGTGCAGCAGTACCGTCGGTAGTTGCCGAGGAACGCATGGCGCTCAGGAACGGTGTCTGTATCTTCAATGAGGAGCACGTAGACAGGGTCCCTGTTGTCTTCCGGAAAACTCTCGTATCGAACCAAGCGGCTGCAGCAAAGTTCCAGGAGGTCGACGATAAATGGCATCTCGGCAGCTGCGGGGCCGAGTGCTCGGTGAGACAACAGACGAGTCCAACTAAGAAGTATCGGAATCGAAACCACGAGGCTCTGGCTCTTGGCCACCAGCATCAAGAGCTCTAAGAATCCTTGGATGTTGGTCTGGGGCGGTATGGCGCCAAACTTTCTGTCCAAATAGTTACCCAGGGAGCAGAGCATCTGTGACTATTAGTAAAGAGGTACCCGAGAGAGATAAAATACTGGAATGATCTACTTGCCTCGGAGAACTTCTTCGCGAACTGGTACTTGTCATCGTCAATATCCTCAGCATCCACCACTGACCACTCAAAGAGCCGCCTATAAAGGTCCACCATGACTTCGCTGTACATGGGCACCACAAGATCGACAAACTCCTCCTCGGTCAAGCTCGAGCGGCTATAGAGCGAGTGCAGGGTCTCGAGAGCAGCCTTTTAACGATTAGTACGGTCGAACCTTGGACAGTTGTGACGGACAGTTGTGACGGGGATGGACCGAACCTTTTGCACAGGGACACTCGGGGCCGCGAGACAGCTACACACAACGGGGCGGCAGCCGACAGCATTCAGTGCTTTTGGGATCGCCCACGGAACGACGGAATTGAGGACGTTGAGAGCTTTGACTCCACAAGCCGTGACATCCTCGCTCTGGCCGAGACCGCCGCTGAGGCACTCGTTGATGAGTTGAGTTACCCTACTGAGCCATCCTTCGCTCTCGCACCGCACGTCGGGACCAGCTTGACGATTGGGAAAGGCTTCGCTTAATATGGCAGCCGGGGTGAAAATCTCGACGCATGCCTTGCTCAAGGCTCCCTCGCGGAGGGCGACTACAGCGTCGTCTCCATTGAAGATTTCGTCGGAAAGTGTCTCGAGGATCTGGAGAACAAACTGTTTATGGACCGGTGAGTCTGAGCCCCGCCAGAGCCGGACGAGCAGTTCGTCCATGTCCATCCAGCCGGCGACCCAGTCACGCTTGGCTACCTCGACCCAGAGCTGTGCGATCTTGTTCCTCAAATACGCGGGGTCGTCGGCGGAGACGGTCTCCGCCAGCTGTAGAACCCATGTGCGAAGATATCCCCGATGTTCCGGGCCGTATTCCTCCCATTTGTGCCTCACCGCGTGCTCGAGGAGCGACAGGCCGTAGTGGCGCACGATGGGCTCTTGTGGTTTGTTGAATGCGAGACTGAATCCGTGCGACGGTGCTTCGTCGAGCGTCTTGACGTTTTCGAGAAAGGCCTGGGCCTCTTGACGCGCTTGGTTGGGCGAGTAGGGGCTGTGGACGACTTTGAGTGCTTCGTGAATTTTCGAAAGGATGGCCTCACCGCCATCGCCGGTTGCCGCTCCGTTCACCGGTATTGTCGCCATGATGCGAGATTCTCGCAACAGTGTGGGCTATATAGGAGTTACCCCGAAAGCCGGATCGATCGGCGGGGAAGAAGGCCGCCACGCTACAGCAGATAGCTAGGCGCAAATCATAGGGTAGAAGGAATACGTGTCGGCGAATGCACGATGGAGAGAGGCAATCGGCGAAGCTGACAACGGGTATATAAAATATAAATGGTCAAGGTACGGCAGCTTTCCTGCGGAGATGTTTGCAGGAGACCCCCTTGGTCTAAAAGTACTTGAAAGACGCCAAGCGGTGTCGGGGTTTCCCTGCGTCGATTCCTTGTCCTAGCTGGCAATTATCTGTTGAGGTAGTGCTCGGTGATTGCCAGTTGTCATGCCGTTGACAATCGCCAGACCTTTTGACAATTAAAGTCGGTCCCCACCAATCTCCATCCGAATGCGAACCATGTCAGGCGCGCTCAGGCGCGAACTCACTCGGCTCTCATTCAGGATTAGCGCGGGGCAGCTCAGCTTAGTTCCCGGCGTTTTGGAAGGCGGTGAGGGGCATTGCGTCACATCTCGGCCAAGGGAGGCTTTGTTCTCGGCCTTCGGTGGATCTCTGCAGATGGTTCGCGATGTTCTGCCGCTTTGTTTTCAGGGCTGGAAAGAGACAATACAACAAA
This sequence comes from Chaetomiaceae sp. B2702, assembly GCA_023628455.1. Classification (NCBI taxonomy): domain Eukaryota; kingdom Fungi; phylum Ascomycota; class Sordariomycetes; order Sordariales; family Chaetomiaceae; species Chaetomiaceae sp. B2702. Next base: position 31,824 of record JAMAKP010000007.1, on the reverse strand, counting down.
AAATGGTACCTGGAATTTGATCTATGCCATCTTAAAATCCCATAAGCATAGCAACTTGTCGTAGAAGCTAGTTGACACAACCAGCAACTTGTCCTTCCACTCAGGCTGGAAATCGCTTCCATAATTCATGCTCTTATGCTCCTCAAATCGGCCAAGGACCCGGAGCCGATAGTCTCCATCCGCCGTCTTCAAAAGCTCGACAACTCTTGTACCAGCATGCATACAAGAAGCCAATAGTCTCGCGCGCCAACTGTAGTCCCGGTTGGGAATCCGATCCAGATCAATCAGCTTCAGTCGCCAAACGCCACCGCCGAGTCTGCCCTCAACGAGCTTTTTGGGCTTGCCCAAGGGCGGGACCGAAAGAAGCCTAATGTGTTCGTCATAGCTCCCAGTAACCACCAGCTCGTGGCCGACTTCTTGCTCGAATAACGGCAAGATGGCAGTGACTCCTGCATCGTGACCTCTCGATTCGAGTGCAGGGAATGATCCAACGAGGTTCCCATCGTTCCAATTGCATGTCTTGAAGCGCAGTGTGGAGTCGTCGCCACCAGAATACACTCTGAATGACAACTGGGTTGATTCTTCTGCCTCCTGGAAATTCTCTACGGTGGCTAGGGTGTCGGAGATGGTGACACACCAGGTCTCGAGCCTGTGTGTGATGATGGGTTCTGGGCTGAGCCTCCAGTTTCCATCGAACGTAGGCAAGTGCACAAGATAAACCTGTCCAGTAGAGGAACTGATAGCCATCATGTCTGCTCGCGTTGGGTGCCAGCTGAATGATAGAAACAGGATCTCTTTCCCGGCTGACGGCTCGATCTCGCCGCGCGACATGGTCGCAATGTCCATAGTGTTTAAGTGTTTCAGGGGCTGCTCCTCGCCAGGAGAGAGCCTAAAGAGGGCGAGAGTGGCCGTGCTCGAGACGACGGCGCAGATATCACGAGTGCCACTGTGAGGGCTAAAACGAAGGTCCAGAAGCGCGGAGGGCTGAGGCATAGTCTGGGCATGCATTCTGACACACTTGAATTAGCTTTACAGAGGGCAAAAGTGCGGGATCCCACTCACACATTCCCGTCAACTAGCCGAAAGACTATGATGCTACCGTTACGGCTCTGTGGCTGTTTCGGTTGCTTTGGCTGGTCATTTTCCTCAACCTCAGCATCCGCATCTGCATTGGTCAAGTTGTCGCTCTCTCGTTGAAGAGAGTATGTACCAACCAGGAAGTAAGAGGGGAATGCAGGACAAAACTCGATGCAACTGGGTGGAAGATCCAGAATCCGAGATTTGAGTGATCGCACGAGCTTTCCCTCTCCTTCCATTATACTTGAATATTGCGTTGGGGTACTGGAGATTAAAGTTGACAATCAAGCAGCTTGGAAAGAGACCGGGGGGTTCAAGTACGAGTTGATCAGTCGCATGGGGTTCTGAACAAGGGAACCATTTAGGAATGATGCCGGTCGCGCTTGCTTTTTCTGGAGTCTTGACAATTCTTTGTCTCTTTTTGATTGGCCCTTTCAGCTCCGGCGCCTGGCCATCTTACGCCAGACCTCTTTACTCGGTTAGGAATGCTCCCTCAAAAAAGAGAAAGAAAAATAAACAACGAAAGAGGCAAATATATATCGTGCAAACGGAGAACGGCTGATTATACATGGCTCATATTTCATCCAGTATTTATGCCATTTAATCTGGTTGAGAGCCGCTGAGACATCCCCCCCCCCCCCCCCCAACCTCCCCCCGAATGTAAACATTCAACAACACTCGTCTTCCCCACTGTGTTACATCAAAGCCGAGCATCCACTCAAAACTTGAGTCTCCTTCAACTGCGGAGAAAAATATAAGAGGTGATTATATTTCCAAAATGGACTCGGACTCGGATTTCTACGGTAGGCATCCTTTTCCCCAGACCGCTCAAAGAAGGGGATCTCACACAGACGAGGTGACGAGGAGACCGTCTTAGCGCTCGAAGCCCGCGTCAACGACTTCGACATCGTAGCCTGGTGGGACCGCCAGAGCGTCGTTGCCAGCTACCTCTACCCGGCCTCCCACAAACCAACCACAACAACCCCGAAGCACACTAGCCTCCTGCACAACCCCTACGAAGGCGAACCCGGCGCCTGGCAACTCTCCGAGACCATCGAAAACTTCCTATCCCGCCTACCGCCGGCCACAACCGACTGGCGCCCGGGGCTCGACTGGATCTGGGTTGCCAACCCCTACACCCCGCGCGGGCCGGGCGGGGCGCTCACACAGTTCCGGAAAGGCGGCGAGGAGCGGCTGGCACTGTTCGCCGCTTTCGAGAAGACGGCTACCGCTAGTAGCGCAATGGCGACTGGCAGGTCGCTGATGGCTCTCAGGAGGGACGTAGCCAGCGAACGTCGGGAGACGGTAGAAGACCTGAAGGAGCTGGCGGGGGCGTGTAATGTCATCACGGGAAAGTGGATGCTGTTCCGCGAGCCGGGCAATGTGAATGAAGTCTGGGCAAAGGTTGCTAAGGCTACGGCGAACGATGAGTTTGGGGTGGGGGCCAAGGTCGAGACGAGAGCTCAGTCGGGCAAGGAGAGATTGATTTGTGTTTACACAAGGGATTTCAGGGACAAGGATGATGTGGCTAGGGTGCTGAACCGGATGAGAGAATTGGAATTGGTGAGGCCTGGGGGGAGGCAGATTTACTACAAATCCGGTCAGTTGTTGTGTTTTAGTTTCTGATTGAGTTGCGACTTACTTGCTTCTAGATGCTTGGACCGAACTTGGAATTTATGGGGGAAATAATTGGGGGATTGGGGCGTCGACAGTGAGTCATTACCCACTACAACAATCAATCGACTGGAAACGCCTCCATAGTGACGGCACTGACATCGACAGTACTCTTCCAACGAGATATTCGGGTACATCAAGACGGCTGCCCCACGGCGTGCGTAATTTGATCGGGGCCCAGTGCTGGCAAATTGGTTGATCTTTTGCTTTCAACTCCAGCAATGCAGATATCCCTACCGCATAGCCTAGACTGGTCAGGACGGATGCTTGTAATTACACACAAAGCGCTGTTCAGCCTCCTCCCGAGGCGGCGGGCGTTTCTTGGTCGTTGTAAGCACAGCGAACGCTATAGGTTTGCTAAGGAGGATGCAAAAGCAAAATGTTCCTAACATGCATCACAACTCGATGAGGCCCGTCTGTTCAATACCCATGACTTTCCCCACGTTCTTGAAAGCGTAGGCGAGTGCCATGGTTGCCCGCATCTTTTGATAGGTTTGATTGGGAGCGTCATTGGAAATCAGTTTGGGTTTCTCAGCGGGTTTTGGTACGGAGACAGTGAAACTCGGCGCGCACGATGCGTTCCACCACGAACCTCGCATGCGTCACTCTGGCCGCCGTGGGGCATGGGTTCGCGGCAGCAGGGGCCATCAGGCGGTTGTCTCCAAGCAGCAGAATGCTCGGGTGTCCCGTCCGTGGACTAGCCCTGTCGCTAGCTCGGATTATATAGAGCCGTGTCCTCCTCGTCTAATGCTAGGTCTGTAGCGGCATCTATATCACCGGAGTTGAGTAGCAGCACCAAGCGGTATGCGCTATTCCCGTTCAGATAGTATCGGTGTAGCTTCTTAGATCGCAGGAAGCCGAGGCGCTCGTAAAGTCTCATCGCGGGTGTGTTCGTCTCTTCTGTCTCAAGCACGATCTCGTCCGCTTTGCGTTCAGTCATGGCGTCGATGGCCATCTTGACAAGCGTTGTAGCTATGCCGCGGCCTCGGTGCTCGGCCGACACGGCAAGCATGGCGATGTAACCGCGTAAGGTGGGAGCGGAGTGAGAACTGTGCATCTCAAGCTTGCATATGACGACACCGATGAGGGAGGAGTCGATGGGGTTTAATGCCTGGAAAATGAATGGGAGCAAAGTGAGTAATAATTGAAGAGGTGAAACCCGGTTGGCTCTATGACTTACCATAAAGCAGAGATGACCCCACTGGCAGAGGAAGTAGCGGTAGACGTAGATGCTGTACGGCTCGCTCAGGTCCTTCGAGATAAGGGCGCGTATCGCTGGTAGATACTGCTTCTCTAGCGAGTGTTGATATTGGATGTACTGCAAGTCACCAGGTAGCTCCTCCCTAGGGCCCGGCGCCACGCCGCTCTTGGGCGTGTCGGAGGCTGCCATGGCTGCAGACCTGGGAGGAAATAGAATCTGCTGTCGCAGGCGTGTGGACGGGGGAAGAAGCTGATGTGGGAAATACTAAAATTACGGTGTGTAAGCCACCATAGATACCAAAGCTCAAGGATGCGTGCGGTAAGGCTGCCAGGATGCGGATGACAAGCCCAAAACCCGAACTCTGCACTAGATCAGCCGTCGTCATCGGATTTTCACATGCAAAACCTACCTTGACGCAAGTCGATTGGTGTGAGCTCCAAAGTGGACCCATCCCGTGCGTGCATCTAAGGTATGTACTATGTAATCGATGCGAGAAAGTCACCGGACCAGGCCCTGAACCAGGTAACGGTATGAGGTATGTATGTACACTATTGCTGAACTGATATAATAGACAACTCTGGCAAATAAAATATAGATGAATCAGGCGAAGCACTTGCACTAAAAACCAGCCCTGGACATTTTTGACGGCACCCCCTCTTGTCCCTCAGTGGGGTCACCAACGTCACGGAAACCCCTGTTCAAAGACAATAAGCAGGGGTCCAAAACGGCGCTGTTTCCCGAAACCAACACCCGCGGTCGAAGAACCTGCACAACAACACATGGTTGTTTCTCTCGGAGCTCGTTCACCGGCCCTGAAGTCTCGTACATCAGCTGAGGGGCGCGGAGACAGGATCACGCATGACGGTGGTTCTCGCGACTGATCGCGGCTGATCAAGCTGTCGCAGATTGTTGTTCTTCAACCTCTGGAACGCACAAAGACTCGCCGTTGGCAAACCCAACCACAACGACACGGCAAATCGTACTCGAAGATGGCGAGCACTCTGCGCCGCCGGGTCCCTAGCACCGACACACCGTCTGACTCGCCCACACCTCGCGACGAGGACGCCGACGAATCCGAAAAGACCGGCGCCAAGATCAAGGTCGTCCACCACCATCGACCAACGACACGCAAGCGCCGGAACACGGCAATCTTCCTCCTGGGGAGTTTGTTTGGCATCATAGCGGCGGGCTTCTTCGCAAAGAGCAATGACCTGATAGACTTCCCCGAGATTGGGGAGCTGAGCATGGACAGCTTCTTTGACGTGCTTCCTGCCGGCCTAGTGAAGGACATGCGGGAGCTAGTGGTGAGCCATGGCACTGTGTGAGCACGGATGCTATATATTTGTTGGCTAATAGTCGGTCTCCTCCTCTAGATCGGCGAGCGCGATTTTCTCGAGAGCTACGATGCCTTCTCGGTAGGCCACAAAGCCCGCTCCGAGGGCCTCGAGGCGCACCATCCCATGGTCATGGTGCCCGGAGTAATATCTACCGGCCTTGAGTCTTGGGGAACCTCCAACCTCTCGCTTCCCTATTTTCGAAAACGGCTATGGGGGAGTTGGACCATGATGCGGGCGCTGGTCCTGGATAAGGAGTCATGGAAGGCGCATGTCATGCTGGACAAGAAGACGGGCTTAGACCCCCCGGGAATCAAGCTGCGTGCCGCTCAGGGCTTTGATGCCACTGACTTCTTTATTACGGGCTATTGGATCTGGAACAAGATCATTGAGAACCTGGCATCGCTGGGCTACGACCCGATAAATTCGTACACAGCAGCATACGACTGGCGGCTGGCCTACCGAAACCTCGAGACGCGGGATCATTACTTTACGAGGCTGAAGGCGCATATTGAGATGGCAGTGCTGCTACAGAACAGGAAGGTTGTCCTCACTTCACATAGTATGGGCAGTCAGGTTGTGTTTTACTTCTTCCATTGGGTAGCGTCGGAACACGGTGGCAGAGGAGGTGACGACTGGGTTGAGAAGCATATCGAATCATGGATCAACGTCAGCGGATGCATGCTAGGCGCGGTTAAGGGTGTCTCGGCCATCCTCTCTGGCGAGATGCGCGACACGGCACAGCTGAACGCATTCGCTGTCTACGGGCTCGAGAAATTCTTGAGCAAAGCGGAGCGGGCTGAGATCTTCCGCGCCATGCCGGGTATCTCCTCTATGTTACCAATAGGAGGCAATGCTATTTGGGGCGACCAGGACGGGGCGCCAGACGATCAGCTGGATCAAGAGCACAGCTACGGCTCCTTCCTTAATTTTCGGGCGGACCAGAACTGGACGACCCCTGACCGCAACTTCACCGTGGACGACGCCATGGAGTATTTACTTGACACCTCTGAGGACTGGTACCGGGATCAAGTGACGGGAAGCTACTCCTGGGGTGTCGCGCAGACAACCGCTGAAGTTCAAGCAAACGAAGATGATCAAAGAAAATGGGTCAACCCCTTGGAAACCCGACTGCCGCTCGCACCCAGCTTGAAGATTTACTGTTTCTACGGCGTAGGAAAACCAACAGAACGAGGGTACTACTACCGCACGCCAGAGCACGGCTCGCTCACTAGCCTCAACTTGACGATAGACACGGGCCTAACGCAGGGGATGGTCGACCACGGCGTCGTCATGGGCGAAGGCGATGGGACCGTCAACATCATGAGCACTGGCTACATGTGTAACAAGGGGTGGAAGATGAAGCGTTATAACCCGGCGAAGATCAAGGTCACCGTCGTCGAGATGCCGCACGAGCCGGAGCGCTTCAACCCACGGGGCGGGCCCAATACGGCGGATCATGTCGACATCCTCGGCAGGCAGAATCTCAACGAGTTTATTCTTCGTATTGCAGCAGGTAGGGGCGATACCATTGAGGATCGTGTTGTCAGCAATATCCACGAGTATGCGGCGAAGGCGAAGGTGTACGAAGAAGAAGGATGATCAATGAATATTGTTTGATGAGGTGATTGGAAGTGATATAAGGTTGGATGCTGTTGATGTCGGGTTTTTGATAGATATGAGGCGGATGGGAAGTGCATCTTTAGATTTAGACCAGGCCAGGGCCTGGAGGATGTGTGCTTGCTGTTTGAGTTCCTGTTATGCGCGAGGTCATACACCATATGCAATTGATACCCAGCTTTTATCTTAATTACTCATCAATACCTATGTACGTTACTGTGTAAGCCAGGCGCAGCAGGGCCGGCTTCAGGCCGGCTTATCCGTATGATCGCCGAGGGATCAGAGAAGCGTTTTGCCCCGTATAGTATCACTTAGGCGACCAAGAACAAGACCCTATACCAGGTGAAGGAGAGAGAAAGCGAAGAAAAAAAAAGGTAAAATCAAATAACAATGGACCTTCTAAACATGAGTTATTGAAGTACAGGCGCGACGATACACACGTCACGAACGTATCCGTATTTACAGTACAGGGGTAGGTACACTTCTCGCCCGTTGAGTGGTGGCATTGCGGCGTCTCGACGTCATTTCGTGTTCTGTGGGGTAACTGGCTCGTGCATGCGAAACGAACGTACCAAAACAAGACAAGCGTCGCAGCAAGTCCCGCCGTGCGGCGGAAGGTTCAAAAGGTTTGGGAGCGCCCTTTCCTTGCCGCCGCCCACCATCCGCGACCCCTCCAACGTGCAAGGCAGATTAACTGGCAGAGCACATGCCCTGCACCCCAAGTCTCGATTTTCACCGGATGGCAGAGTCACCAGGGGGTCCAATCTCAAAGACACAATTGACACATGTGTTGGATTGTGCCGTCCACAACCGTGATGCCCGAGATTCCGCATCCTGCGCTGGTGCCGTTCGTCTAAGAACATGGCCGACTCCGACGACGGCTCTTGGTCCGCCGAGAGCGAGCTTCAATTTTGGGATGGTGAGATCTTTTTTGTTTCTTTTTTATTTTTATTTTTATGGCGGCGGTTTACAATCACAACCAATGCCCACATCCCTTTTATGGTTACGGGCGCTGACAATGCTTGCGTTGCAGCCCTGAACGGCATTCTATCCTCGACATGTGAATCCCCAGAGCAACTCGACGAAGCCCTGCGCTCATGGCTCGACTTGGTGTCCAAGGCCCGGGACGAGTACCTCGAGAGCGAAGACGATGTCGCTCGTTGTTCCGAGATGCTCTTGGAGAGCAGCATATTTCGCAGCAACGGCGATTATGTGCGAACCCAGCTCATCTACAGCCTTCTCCAGGAGGATGAATTTCCACAGCTCCATGTGTACGCCAACTTCCTTCTACTCGACGGCCGGACCGAAGAGGATACATTTCGGACGATGATAAAGGAGGGATGTTTTGTCCGATTGCTCGATCTTATCAAGGGCTGCGGGGGCAGAGATGCTCGTCTACACAGGCTTCTGCTGCAGCTGATGTACGAGATGTCTCGTATCGAGCATCTACGCCCGGAGGACTTGATCCAGGTCGATGATGTCTTCGTCACGTACCTGTTTCAGCTCATCGAGGCACTGTCGGATGACGCCAGTGACCCATATCACTACCCGGTGATACGAGTCTTGGTTCGTGTCTCACCCGCCCGCCACAGTCTGGGGATGATGTGGCTAATGATTGTGACAGCTGGTATTAAATGAGCAGTACATGGTCGCGTCTACCTCGGCAGCAGTAGACCCTAGTTCCCCCTCTGTCCCCGTGACGAACCGGGTGGTGAAGGTCCTCAGTGTCCATGGTCCGTCATTCCGGACCTTCGGCGAGAACCTCATCCTACTTTTGAACCGAGAAACGGAGACCTCGCAACAGCTGCTTATTCTCAAGCTATTGTATCTCTTGTTCACAACCGCAGCGACATATGAGTACTTTTATCTCAATGACCTTCGAGTCCTGCTGGATGTCATCATTCGCAATCTGTTGGATCTGCCATCCGAGGCGAATATGTTGAGGCATACGTACCTACGGGTGTTAGCCCCGCTGCTCTCGCACACACAACTTTGCCAGCCCCCTCACTACAAGCGGGATCAGATTGTCAGCCTGCTTGAGATATTACGTGGGACAGGCAGCGCCCATTTCACGCCACCCGAGCCAACAACATTGCGCCTACTTGAACGAGTTGCAAAGACACCATGGCTGGCTGATGACGAGGCGGAGACGCCAGAAGCGAGTCCCATAGAAAACCTGGCGCATACACAGACTGGCAGTTCAGTTAGTGTTATCGCGAATGTTTCTGAGAAGCCAGGTGTCAAGACGCCGAGCCGGAAGTCAGGGCCGACACTGGAGCTAAAGGACAGACCAACGCCCAAAGGAGGTAGCCCGCCTAGACCGCCGCCGTCGAGGACTCTGAGACCGAGAATGTCTCTCCCGGAGGTGCCCAAACACCGTCATGGGGCGCCCATTGTCACCCCCACGGTCACCAGCATCCACGTCAATGGAAACGTGCAGAAAAAACTGCCACCGAAGATCCCTCCCCCGCGGAGAAAAGCGAAGCTTGTGACTACGGCAGGAGATGACGCTCGCGGTTCGACCGAATCATTACCGGCGACGGGATCGACAGCACCCGTGGCTTGACGGAGAAATACCCCTGCGCGAACGACTATAAACGGTTCTTTTCTTATATTTGAGTGTCATGCGGAAACGGGCATTGGATGGCACGGGTTGGCAAACTTCCCCCCCTGTCTGTTGTTTAATAATGGTATGGTGCGTCCAATGTGAGTGTCTGCGGGCGGCGGGGTTTGGGATAAACCCCCGGCGGGTTTCATAGATCTTTATGAATGGCAGAGAGGACACGGAACTCTCCTGACTGCTTACTGCGGACTTGCACGGCGTTCAGCAGAGGACCAGGCATGGCAAGGCGTTTCGGCGAGGTCGTGTAGGGAGGAAGAGGGCTACTCATAGTAATGTTAGTTGTATTTCCAGTACCGGACTACTGTGTATCGTGGGTTGGTTTCTTGACAATCCACTCGGTAATGTGCAAAATAGCAACGACGAAATGGGCTTGGAAGCGCGCCCAGCTCCCGTTCTGTTTCGACTCTTCCGGCCAAGGGGTCCGCAAGGCCCCCGATCTTGGCACGGAAACTGACTTGCAAAGACCCACTTATTAGCGCGACCCCGGAAAGCGAGCCCGGGCTTTGGCGGAAAAGACGCCCAAATTTTTGGAACTGGCGATTCGAGAGCCGTGACTCGGCCAATTCCACCCGTCCACGACCACGTTTCCCGCGAGCCTAATCCAGAAAAGCAATTGACCGAGAGACGGCCTCCTGAAGGGATACTCCGAATTTTACGCTCGATCCCACGACCAGGCGAGGTCCCAATTTGCCATCCACCACCGAGCGCTTCTCGACGCGCACTTCCGGTCTCGAAGTGGCCCGCCATGGCGCAACCGGCGACCCGAGCAGCCCAGACGGCGTACCGGACATTCAGAGAGCTCCATGGTGTGGTGATATCCGCGGGGATGATGGACAAGACGGTCAAGGTGCGAGTGGGCGGGCAGAAGTGGAATTCCTGGCTCAAGAAGGTTTGTCGGTTTTCTCGTTCTACAATTTCCCGTCGACACTTCCCCTTCCCCCTTTCCCTCTGCTCCCTCTCCACTCCAGACTTCATACACCACACAAAACTGACCTTTAACCTTTCCCTCCCCCCCCCGTCGCGTAGTACTTCGACGACCCGCAAACCCACCTCGTCCACGACCCCAACAACTCGCTCCGCCTCGGCGACGTCGTCGCCATCACGCCCGGCTGGCGCGTCTCCAAGAGCAAGCGCCACGTGGTGAAGCACATCATCGCGCCGGGTTCGGGCGTGCCCATCGAAGGCCGGACGCCCATCCCGAGCGCTGAGGAGCGGCACGCCGAGCGCGAGGCCCTGCGTGCGGCCAAGGACGCGAGGCGGGCTGTCACCAAGATGGCGGAGCGGGTCGAGAAGCAAATGGGCGTGGCCGAGGCGATCCTCAGGCAGGCGAGGAAGGAGTTTGCGCTACGCACGAGGTTAATGGGCGCCAGTGTTGATGGGAGACCGGCTAGATCCAAAGCTGTGCAACAATGAGTACGTACGTGTGGGTTAAAGAAGGAGGGGGCGGGTTAGATGGGGTGGAAAGATGTTCGGTGCACTTCGTTTTGGGGATGATGGAAACCGCGCCGTGTACAAAGCTTTAAAGGGGGCCAAAACCCCCTATGTATCTGTATCAACAGGCCATATAGCATGCAACAAAGCGCGTTGCTGGGCATTTATAGTGAATGGTCTTAAATGTGCTGGACTCCGTAGGTCCCTCGGGGAGTTGAATGGGTGAACCCCGAGAACCTGCTCTTGTTCCTCTGTTTCCCTTTGCCGGACACAAGACACTATGGGCGACTCTTGAATGTGTGTTCTATTTGCCCTATGTGCTCTGCTGTCCTCGTCTTGGGTAAGGCGGCCTCTAACCCTCCCGCCGAGATAAGCCATGTCTCGAATAAAGCCTCAGAGTAGTCATGATCATGACGGCTATCCACCTCGTTCGCCAAATTCCTTTGCCCAATCCTCATATTCCTTTAGACCTGTCTTACTGACGCTAGGCCTGATGGTAGTTAAGCTGGCAACGAAGTCTGATAGTTCAATGGGTCGTATCTCATCCATGGTCATGTGTAATAGAGCCTCCCCTAATGACCGCAGCGGCCCCATCGCGGCATCCTTGGCCAGCGCCGTAATATCTGAGCCTGAAAACCCTGCAACAAGGAGGTTAGGACGAAAGACCCGGCAGCAGGTGGCGAGGCGACACTTACCGTCGGTCATATCGACAAGGGTGTCAATGTCGGCATCACTCAAGGTATGTTTCTGCTGCTTAAGTAGTGTTTTGAGCTGCACGGCTCTCGTCTCAGACTCGGGAAGCGGGATGTACTGGCGTCTCACAAATCTTCTCCTCGCCGCCTCATCAATCGCCCACGGTAAATTGGTAGCCGCGAGAACCAGAACCCTATTCGCGTCCCCGCGCTCCTTGTCCTTATCGCCCATCTCTCTCCCCGCCGCCGCCCGCTGAAGATCGCTCCATTGAATCAAAAACTCGGTTTTGATCCTTCGCGTGGCTTCGTGCTCGCCGGTTCCGGACCGCTGAGAGAGCAGCGAGTCAATTTCGTCGACGAATATGATGCTCGGCGCAAACACTTTAGCCAAAGCGAACAGCGCGCGGACAAGCTTTTCGGACTCGCCCAGGTACTTGCTGGTGAGACTGCTAGCTGAGATGGAGAAGAAGGTCGAGTTCGACTCGGTAGCGACGGCACGCGCCAACATCGTCTTGCCCGTGCCAGGGGGCCCAAAGAGTAGCATGCCCCGAGCGGGCTCACGTAACCCCATGAATAGGTCCGGGCGGAGAAACGGGTAGACGACCGTCTCGCGGAGCGCGTTTTTGGCAATCTCAAGCCCGGCGATATCGTTCCAGTGGACTTCGTCGCCCTGGACTATGATCTCATTCAGGATTTGCTTCGCAGCATGTTGGTCGACGCCGGGCGGAAGTCTTTTGAGAACCGCCGCCTTCCTCTTCTTCCATGCCTTTGCGGCTTTGGTGTGTTCGTCCTCTGTTGAGTTATCAGAGAGCTCGGCCAAGGAGTCCACAACGAGCGAGGCTTCTCTCTGCCTATTGCTACTACCCGTGGGCCGTGGTGGTCTTGCTGGGGTATCGAATGATGAGGAAGAGAGGTCAGAGCTCGGCGGAGAAGAAGCGAGCCCTGATCGTGTTTCTCTCCTCCTGCTCCCTGCTTCTGTAGCGTTGATGCTTTTGCTGGATGGAGTGCGGTTGGTCTTCGTCTTGCTCGTAGAGAGGGGCTTGGACGCTGATCTCCGCGAAACCATCGCAGCATCCGACGAAGTCTTTCTCCCAGATAGCAGGTTCTTTGAGACTTCAGACAAGCCTACATCCGCATCTGAAAGGTCCCTCGGCCTCCTTGTTTGTGGCGTTTGCGGAGGAGCAGTCTTCTGCCGGAGGATCTGTTCCCGGGTTGGGGAATGTCGCTCCTGGTTGTCTTTTAGAGCGAGGGAGTTGAGGGCGCTGGATGCCGCGCTCACAGATATAGGAGAAGGTCGCACGTAGGCGGAGCCATCGGCTTGCCGCAAGTCTGCCATATCAGCGCTCACAGTCCTGTCGGACGGCTTGAGCGGGCTCCGCGTTCGTGGGGTAGTGAGCCTCCTGGAATTGCTGTCCCATGCCTTATACAGCGATTCCGAGCTCCTGCGTGGCTGCTCTGACGGTGTAGGTGGGTTTGAAAGCGGGCGTGATAGCTCATGGCCGTCTCCTAAGCCCTGGTCAGCCGGCTCCCGTTGACCTAGGATACCCCATGCCAACATCGCCGCTTTGTTGGCTCCAGGACCATCTGGCGGTTTCTGGCTTGGTCGTCGTAGGGTCGTCTTTGTCAGCTTCTCCCCTAGTCGGGTCGAGCGCAGAGTGGTGCGCATAGTATGTCTCTCTGGACTCGATGTTCTTGACGTCTTCTTCTCGGGTGAGAGTTGTACGGGAGTGGACGAGAGAGCCTTTCGTGATGGTGAAGACGATGTATTATCATCGGTCAGCGGCCCATTCTCACTAACGGTCGTCTTTTGTATAGAAGGGATCCTAGAATGGGTTGACCTCCGCCTGAGCATGTCCGGTCTCGCTAGTTCTGTGTATGTGACGGCGGGAATGGTCCCGCCGCCTATCCAGCCCTGCTCCTGCTGCCTGAATATCCCGACATCTTGTGATTCGGAAGGCGGTTTGCCCGTCTTCGTCTCGGATGAAAATGCGCCACCCTGGAGTGTCTCTTGCCGCGAGAGACGGAGGGCTTCGAGGAGATCGATTCGTTCTTTGCACTGCAACTCCAGTTGCCGGATGCTGTTCACTAAGGCTTTCTCGGTTTCGGATCGAGGTGTGAAGTTGGGAAGGACCCGGTTGGCATTGTGGTCGTAAATTTGTTCGAGTGCCTGTCTCCAGCATCGCATCGCCTCGCCCTCGTTTCCCTGGCGGTGCAAGTCAGCTGCTGCGTTTCTGGAGGTGATGCAAGGTGCCTGGGAACTGCCTGATGCCTACCTGGCTCTCATAGTAGACGGCAGTCGAGCATGTCAGATAGCTTTCATCGTAGGTCTTCTGTAGGATGGACACGGCCGTCGCGGTCCTGTTACCAAACATGGTGCTTCTCGGTGCATGTAGGCATTCCGGACATGGGTTTCGGCTACCGACTACCGACCAACGGGTTCAATCAGACCACGTCGGGGGCGGAATAATCGCGTTGTTATTCCAACTAAGGCAACAGTTGTTCTTGTCGCCGCCAGGCACGGAACCGCTTGGGTCGGATGTTGTTCACGACGTCCAGTGCAGTTGGCACATGGTCGGTCTGCCTCGGAGGCGGTACGGGTTGGGGAACATCGTAACGAACGTAATACCGTAATCAACGATAAGGCTTGCTGGAGGCTGCAGTGAAGGTGGGGCTGTGACGTCGGCTGCTGCGCCCTCTAGTTCCTGTACATACTGTATGTACCTTATCAACCCCGCGGCGGTTCTGTGAAGGTCCATCCATGGGTGCAACGATGTGAAATTACCATGGTTACAGTCCAGCAGGTCAAGCTTGAAACAGAAACAACACCAAAACGGGCACTGAGTGCACACATGCGTTTGTGAACTTCACATTTGAGGGCTAGGTTGGAACTGCAGATAGCCTTTCTGGTACTCTGGATGGCTTGGGTCATCTTGAGTCTATGACAAAAGAACCCGAATTTCGCCCGATGTTCGGGGGAACAGAGCTCGCAGGCTCTGGAACTCGTCCGAACCACTCTGCTCTTGTTCGGCCATCTCGTCCGCCAGCATGAGCATCTCCTCTACGTGCTCAAAGCCTACACAGAACCTCTCAGCAGCCTCCTCGGTAATATCCTGGGCCAGCTTCGAGTCTTGTAGATTCTTCAAGTTCTCCATCGCATCCATTAATGCCGACGGCAGGAAATCGTCCAACATCTGACTCGCCTGCGCTAGTGCCGGAGCTTGAACCGCCCCCAGAGAGGGCACCTTTTCCACGTCTTCCTTGCTCTCTCCAAGTGGCTCCAGCGATGTGATCAGCGCGTCCAGCCCGGACTCAGTACGGAAAAATCGGTACTGTGTCTCGACTAGGCGGGTTCTCTCTGCTTCGATCTGCGTTTCCAGATTGGTCGCATGGCGCTGCGTAAAATCGAATCGTGAAAGACTGCTCCAGGCCGTGACGAGGCAGTTGATGAGAAAGATAGAGCTTGAAGGGGCCCGCATCGATTTGGCCATATTGGCCGATCCGGAAATAAAAGGGTCGAAAGCCTCCGCCAACACAGGCTCGAATTCTTCTTCTCGGTCTCCCGACGCGGTAAACGCCGTCTCGTACGTTTTCATGATAGCTGTTAGTTGCTCTAAAGCATCCAGTAAAAATTCGGGAGGGCGCAGATCAGCAGGAGTGTGTTGGAAGTCACCCTGGATCGCCGCAACGTGATCCCGGGCCAGTGAGCGGAACTGTCGTAACGCCTCAGATTCGAGCCCTGCCAGCGACTCGACGAGAGAAGAACCTGGGCTGAGCATCCTCGTGAAGGTGCCTTTGTAGAAATTAAGCAGGTTTGCAAGCTTGTAGGCCAAGATCGTCTCCTCGTTGGTTTGTATGACTTGCTCGACACGTTGACGAAGTATACGTGCCGCGCCCGACATGTCTCGATCAACCAGCTCATTCAACGTCTTCACAGCATCGAAGTCGTCCGAGTCGTCGCCGTCTTCGGCAGCAAGCCGCCAGATTTCGTTGTCTCGACCGGCCTGGATGCCCTTGGCAATCTCATTGCCCTCGCCAATGAACAAGCCTTCTAGTGCCTCCCGCTCGCCGACGGCAGCCGAGTGCATCCAAGCAAGCATATCTCCGACATACCTCAAGATGTCATGAGCCACAAGCTCGATGGGCTTAACTGACGGGTCCTCCACCCCCGTGGGCGAGCTTCCTGTCAATGCTGTGTAAAAAGAACTGGACAGCACATGCTCCCGGGCCTCGGCAAAGAAGTCCAGGCAGTTCTGGAACAGGGTGGGCCGCTCAGCCAGGACACGGAGCGCGCGGCGAATGGACGAGCCGATCTGGGGGTTCTCTAGATTGAGCGTCTTGAACTCACGCTGAACCCACTTGTAGAGCTTCTGGAAGCCCAGGTTGAGGTTCTTGGACGTCTGCTCCATTATCTCTAGCCCTAGTGTCTGATTTTCAAACCCAAGCAGAATCTCACAGTCTTTGCTGATCCGCTTTGTCTTCGCGAGGGTAGCGAAGAAGACGTCATCCACAGGTTCCGAGGTCAACGTCAGTGCTGCAATCTCGTCCTCGGAGAGCACAAAGTTGGCATTGAAGGCGCCGAGAAGGGCCTGCCTCTGCTCAACCTGTTGCCGTTGAGTCATTAGCTGAGAAGCCTCTGTCATTGCCCATGATGTCGCGCTTTGGGCTGCGCCAATCTGCGTTTTCATCTCGTTGAAGCTCTCATTCAGCCTCCCTATCGTGGCGCCGATACGCCGCAGTTGCTGAGGCCATGTTAGTCTAACGGCAACCAAGCAAAATGGCGACGCTCAAGGACATGAGATGTCCAGCTATACCATACCTCAGCAACTTTGGCAAACTCATCAATGATCTCACCATTGCTGTCGATGACCTCCTTTTGCAGATCCAGCCGTAGCTGGCGACGCGTCTCTGCCGTATTTGAGACGCCCCGCTCGTCCAACAGCGCGAGAGCCTCCCGGAAGTCTGTGTCTGCATAAGACGACGAGAGCACTGTTGTGACTTTGGAGGAAAGGGGGTTCGCAGCCTTGGGCGCCAGAGACGGCGATGCTGTTGAGCCCTGCGGCGAGAGTGGACCAGAGCTGGACGCCATGGTCAAAAAATTATGTTGTGTTATGGAGTCATTGGTTTGTTCCAACCGGCATGCTGCTAGTTTGTCGGGTTTCTCCTATCCCAGAGGGCGTATTTATTCACAAGAGTCGTTGAGTCTTATGCTGGTGAAAGTGTCGTGCTGGCCCATTTCTACTAGGGGTACGATTACCCTTGCGCTAAATTTCGGTATTGAATCTTACTTCATGTTTGTAACCAAGCATAACGTTACGAAAACAGGGATCAGGGCTCTTTCTTTGGGAAAGCGATAGAGCCGATAACAGCCTTGGCATACCACCCAAGAGCACACCGCCTGCCCAAACCGCCGCCAACGGGGGCATCCAGAGCTCGGACCTCGTCATTCTGGCGCAGTCACCTGGACCAAGCCCAGGCACAACCACCGTGCTTCAAGGCAGCCAATACCGACTGCCAGTGCCTGCGGGATGCACCTTTCTTCCAACGAGCAGCCTGCCTGGGGGCAGAACCTCCTGACCAGTCCCCAACGTCTTTCAACACAAACAAGCCCGTGACATTTGCGAACTCGTGTCAGGGACACGCCTCTGTTCTTTCCCCAGCAGGAGCGTTCGTTGTGCTCTTCAAAGACATTCGTCATTCGTCGTTCATCGTTCGCCCCAGTCCCAGCCCCAAAAGTCGCCGACCAAACACCCACCCGCTTGCCGATTCAGAGATTCTACAGCTCCAGCAGCCTCCTCAATGCCACCAAACACTCCGAACGGAGCCGCACCTTGAGGCTAGTCCGCAATGACGTCCAACGCCTTTTCGAAGCTCGTCCCGACCGCACGGGCCCGCTCATTTTACGAAGACCTCCGCCGCCGAGAGGAGGACGCCGAAGATCAGGCCGGTCTGTTAGACGAGGAGAACTTGAACCACGACTTTCACGATTACGATCTTGAACACGCTGAAGGCTTGGGTGTAGAAGATAGCCGCACCACTCTGGGTGGTGTGGCGAGTCCCGCCGCGAGAGGCCACGGGCACCTTGGGGGCCGGCAGCACAAAGATGGCCGGACTACATGGATACCGCAAGAGGAGGAAGGGGACAACGACGTTCCAGCTTCCTTGCTTGTGGAGTGTCAAGACGTAGACGTCATAGAGGGTACTCCAGGGCGGTCGAGGAGGAACCAGCGAGGGAAGCAGCCAGCCGCTATTCCCGGACCATCGAAAGCTCGCGCTCAGTGGGAAACGGCGCAACCACAGCAAAGACTGCACAACGACGATGCGTTTGGACCACCTCGGCGCAACAACGGTCTGCCAAAGTCGCTTTTCAACGGGATAGGATCGGGCAACGCCAGGAAGAAGGCTGAGTGGAGGTGGGCTAATGTCTCGGATCTTGATACCTTCATCAAGAACGTCTACGACTACTATGTCGGCAACGGCATGTGGTGCATATTGGTCGAAAGGGCGCTGCACCTCATGTAAGTGACGACGTTAAGGGGTACCTTGGGAACGGTTGTGATGGGCTGTCCGCTAATTCCACACAGCGAGGTTGCTTTCGTGGCCGTTCTTCTGACGTTTCTCGCCCAGTGCGTGGACTATAACAAACTTCGCGGTAGCCAGAAGCTTTCCCAGATTCTTGTTCCCCAGTGCACCAAGAATATGTCGGGCTGGTGGAATTTCGGCCTGTGGATGTTTGCCTTTTACTTCATTTGGAAGGCGATTCAATACATCCTGGACATGAGACGGTTGATTAACGTTCGCGACTTCTACCTCTACCTCCTCAATATCCCCGATCAGGACATGCAGACGATTACGTGGCAGGAGATTGTAGCCCGCATCATGGCGCTCAGAGACCAGAACCCAAAAACAGCAACGACCCTGACCCCCCAGCAACGACGCTGGATTGGCAGCCAGTCCAAGGAGAGGCTCGACGCATCCGACATTGCCAATCGCCTCATGAGGCGAGAGAATTTCCTGATTGCGCTGTTCAACAAGGATATATTAAATCTGACTATTCCCCTTCCTTTTCTGCGCAATCGTCAGCTCTTCTCTCGGGCCATGGAATGGATCCTTACGTTCTGCATCCTTGACTTTGTTTTTGACGAGAGGGGCCAAGTCAACCAGGAGTTCATCCGCTCAGAACGACGAGGCGAGCTCAGTTTAAAACTCCGTGGACGTTTCATCTTTGCTGGAGTTGTGACTCTTATCCTCTCGCCTCCCGTGGTATTATACCTCATCATTGTCTACTTTCTTATGTATTACCATGTAAGTGGAATTTGCTGTGTTGGTTTCCATAGACGCCGCCGCCTCTTTACTGATGCCTTTTCAAGGAATTCCAAAAGAACCCATCCCTCTTATCCGCACGGACATACACGCCCCTTGCAGAGTGGCAATTTCGAGAGTTCAACGAACTGCCTCATCTTTTTCGAAAACGGCTGGACATGTCTCATCCATTCGCAAGCCATTACGTCGACCAGTTCCCCAAAGTCAAAACAGAGACGCTTTTTCGAACAGTTGCTTTCATCTCCAGTGCTCTCGCCACCGTACTCGCGATTGCCACGGTGGCCGATCCAGAGTTGTTCTTAGGCTTCGAGATCACTAAGGACAGGACCGTTCTGTTCTACGCGGCCGTTTTCGGGAGTATCTGGGCATTCGCGCGGGGCAGCATATCAGCAGAGAACTCGGTTTTCGACCCCGAATACGCCATGCGCAACGTCATTCAGTATACTCGTTTTGAGCCAGACCACTGGAAGGGCAGACTCCACAGCTTCGACATCATGCAAGAATTCTCGGAGTTGTACAAAGTCAAGGTGATCATCTTCGTCGAGGAGATCCTCAGCATCCTGATTGCCCCATTTGTCTTGTTTTCCAGCCTGCCGAAATGCAGCGACCAGATCATCGACTTTTTCCGAGAATTCACCATCCATGTTGACGGGCTTGGCTATGTCTGTACCTTTGCCGAGTTTGACTTCAAGAAGGGCATTGGGAAGGGCAAGGGAAAGAACGATAGCGGCGATGTTCGGGATGATTATTACACAGCCAAGCACGGCAAGATGGAGGCATCGTATTATGGATTCATGGACAATTATGGGCATTTTGCCCTCAATCAGAGGACCGGCGCTGGATCACATCTCCCGCCAGGGTCTCGCAATCAGTTTCACCCGCCACCAGCGTGGCCGGGCATAAACTCGCCGCCAACTGTCGACTTGCAAGCGTCAAAGATGGGCCACGAACGAACGAGAGGCGGCGCCCCAATCAAGCCACCTCGTTACGGCCCTGCCATGTCCCAACCATCACCCATGGCGTCTATCCTGCTTGATCCACACCATCAGCCGCCAAATCTGAACCTCACAGCCAGAAGTGGGCACATTCCCCGCCACCAACGCGGCGCCTATGGGGGAGTGATTGAGGAGACTCCAGAAGACGATGGCGAGGCGAGCGATGTCGGGAGGCAGCAGCAGGATGAAGAGGAGGCGTATGAGAGCGGTGGCGCGCTCGATGAGTCTGCGTGGCAGACGTCGCCGGCCAGGACGTTGAGCAGGGGAAACAGTGTAGCAGAAGGCCAGGGAGCGCCGGACGCCGGAGTCGTGCACATGATTTACCAATTCAACCAGGCGCAACTGAACCGCAGGCCTGGCGGTGTGAGGTGAGCAACTGATGCAGCCAGCCAGAGGGGGTTTTCCGAAATGTTATTTGTATCAAGTATGCATTTCCACACTTTTTGCGTTCAAGAATGGCCATAGGAAGGCGTAGGGCAATCTTTCCTTGCTCACAGCGTTCAAGGCACGGGCGACGGTATAAACGGGGCAATGCCACGTTCATGGCGTTCAGGGTTCAGGAAATGATAGATTCTTTTATTGCCAATGCACGTGGTCTCCTTGAACAGGAAGTCAGGTTCTTTCTTCCTTGGTGAAGCATAACAGAAGTGACAAGAGGCATGGTAATCTGACCGGGGCCCAGCTCTTGCATCCAGTCCTTCCTGTTGTGGCGGGCTGTGATGCATAACCGAGCAGAATTGCAAGATTGGAATTTTGTGTCAACGCCTACTATACAATGTGTCATCAAGATCAGATAACACCGAGTTCTACTTCGTCCTCATCTCGCCAAACGAACATTCCCTCGTGCCTCGGAGAAAGTGCAGAAGTGGCCTTTTCGGATCCGGCGGGATCCACCACGGATCTGATAAGCAAGCTGCAAGGATGCTTTACCGAGGATTTGCGTGCAGCGTCAGAGCTGACATGGATCAATTGGGGCAATCCTGGCCAGAAAGCCCACGAAAGCCCACGGTGTTTCCCACTGAGCGAGCCCCACGAGCCCACCACGCCCACCAAATTCCTGGACAGTGCTTCTTGCCTCCCGCCACCACCCCTGCTCGATTGTCTGGGGGGTTGTCAATTCCCCGATCTCCGGCTTCTGCGACCGTGGCCGAGCTGGGCCCCATTTTTTTTCCTGGGCAGTCTTGGACTGAGCCGACAACGGTCATCGAAAAATTCGGAGGCTGTTTGCCCATCGTCACACGGCTTCAGCATCCTCGCCAAACGGCATCCTAACTGCGCCTCTCTTCATTGCGCGCGACGGCAAAACGCAGCCATCGAATCCAGGCGTAGAGATTGCTCTGTTGGGCTTGCTTGGCCGCCAAGACATTTGCGGTTAGGACACGGCGGGTTTGAGGTTGTTTGGCGGTTCCGCAATAATAGCGACTCCGAAAGAGCTTCCTCCTCCCGACATTGCGTCACCCAGCGCTTCTACTATCGCGACGCCGAAGCCTAACCACAACACTCCGCTTGACGACGGAGCTGCCTCTTCTCTGCGACAAGCCCAACCTTCAACCTGGCTCTTGACATAGGCGCGCCGGGAGCCGTGGCTTCCCCAATGGCTCAGCCAAATGCAGAGCCCGTGGAGGACTACGAGTATGTCGCCGCCGCGCTGTCTGGCCGACGACCTGAGCGTACCTCAAAGGATATCGTGCCGCTGACTCGGTGATAGTTATGAATCGCTCCCGCCCAACTTCTCGTTGCTGCAAAACATGACTGCCGGCGCTTTCGCCGGCATTGCCGAGCATTGCGCAAGTGAGTCTTGACCCATGTTTCTGTCCACCAGCCCACATGGGCCGCCTCTACCCACTTGATCATGGCACTGACCCGATGTAGTGTACCCTATCGATGCGATCAAGGTGAGCAGGCGCTTCATTCTTCCCATCCCGTCATTTCCGCAGCCCGACATTAGACGGCGTTCCTGACTGGTCCTCCGTGACGCGCAGACACGAATGCAGATAATCAACCCCGCCTCCTCGACCGTCGGAACCGGTGTCATCCAGGCCACATACCGGATGGCCAGCACCGAGGGCGTTCTAAGTTTATGGCGTGGCATGTCCAGCGTGATCGTTGGGGCGGGTGAGTATTGCGCCGGGAACCTCGTGCCCTTGGGCGGTATTGGGACTGACAACCGGTTGCTCTAGGCCCTGCGCACGCGGTCTATTTCGCGACTTACGAGGCGGTAAAGCACGTTATGGGCGGGAACCAAGCCGGTGTCCACCATCCGCTGGCTGCCGCAACCAGCGGCGCATGCGCGACGATTGCTAGCGATGCGCTGATGAACCCGTTTGACGGTATGCCTCCGTCACAATGTTTACCCTACTGACAGCGCGTCTCTAACCTCTTTGGGGCAGTCATCAAGCAAAGAATGCAGATCCAGAACTCGGCGAAAATGTACCGCTCTATGCTCGACTGCGCCAAATATGTGTACAGGAAAGAGGGCCTCGCCGCATTCTACGTCTCCTACCCGACGACTCTTTCCATGACGGTCCCCTTCACCGCGCTCCAGTTCCTTGCATACGAATCAATTTCGACCTCGATGAACCCGATCAAGAAGTACGATCCCGTGACGCACTGTTTGGCGGGCGCGGTGGCGGGTGGTTTCGCCGCAGCGCTGACAACACCCATGGACGTGATCAAGACGATGCTCCAGACGCGGGGCAGCGCATCGGATGCCGAACTGAGGACCGTCAACGGGTTCATGGCTGGCTGCCGGGTATTGTACCAAAGAGAGGGCGCCCGCGGGTTCTTCAAGGGCATGCGGCCGAGAGTGTTGACGACCATGCCCAGCACGGCCATCTGCTGGTCGGCCTATGAGGCGTCAAAGTGGGTCGCCTTTAAGGCCATTTTGGAACCAAGACTGAGACGCTGACGATATTGCTTTTGCAGGGCCTACTTCATCCACCACAACAATAAGTCGTCATGACGAGAGTCCAGCGATGTGATGGCTTAATTCAACCAAAGTGCGTCTATCTCATATATGCCCCGCCCCGCACAGGAACAATTCTAACCAATGCAGATCTCACAACTGGGATAGGTTGGTCCATCCACAGGGAAATACAGTAGAGAATCCTCGTTACTTCAAGGGTGAACTGGGGGAGTCCCAATGCGGCTGGTGGTCCGCGAGCTTTTGGCTGGTTGAAGATGCCAGGCGTTGTGCTGAAAGACAGCACGTGTACATAATCTCATGCCGTCTTGCGCTCTATGCTTTTAGAATTTCGGGCTGGGGCGTACCAATATGGACATCGGGCTGGCTGCTTGCCTGAAAGTGGCGTGCTCATATTTCAAGTTCATCATCTCCGAGCCTAGATTATGAGGCGCTGTCCGCCCCATAATCTATCTAGTCTGGCATTTCAGCTCCGCGGTATTATGTCAACTCTCTCTTTGCTTTCCGCATCTCTGCCTATGAGAAAAGATCGGGACTCAGCATTTGGTGAGGCAAGGCACTCGGGTTACAGCTCGGATCCGAGCCGTGTTGGCTTGAAGGGCCGCGTCCGCTGTTACATCGAGCCGCGAAGGGACCGGCTGAAAAGATAAGAGAAGACGTCCGGGTTCGGCGTAAGAGGACACATCTGCAGCTTATCAGTGGCTACATGTTGGGGGAATGGCCAAAACGAATAATATCTTGCTGGTTAGGTTGACCAAGAACACTTGTACATGAGCTTATGTGTATTTTGGATCTAAAGGATCCATTCTGGAAGGCTCCGCGCACTACGTCCGCTTGTAAAAATATGAAACACTAATAACGCAGTGTTGTTGTATTTCATACAAGATGCGTGATGACTGGGCCCGTCTTCTCCGTCTTCTACTAATAAAGCTAAGATGCTCCCTGTTGCCCAATGATACAATCCCACCGTCTCCGACTGCAGTCGAAGCACGACCGCATGCTGTTTGTTTTGTTCACCCCGAAGCCAGCCTTCACATGGGAAGACTTCCTTTACTCCACGTAACACCTGAACACCATACTTTCAATGCGAGAATGATATAGACCAAAACCACGGGGCAAAGTAAAGTTACGCCCCGAACGGGAACCCGGACCCGCCAAACTTGAAATTGAACTGCTGGCCGCCGCCGCCGCCGCCCTGCTGGAACATGAACGGATGGCCCTGGCCGAAGGGGTTCCCGTGGAACTGCGGCTGTTCGTGCGAATTGGGGTCGTCGCCGCGGTCGAAGCGCGCACGCAGCTCCGGGTTGTTGAGCACCTCGTATGCCTCGTTGATGGACGCCATCTTCTTCTCGGCCTCCTCCTTGGTGAGCCCCTGCTTGGCCGCCTTGTCTGGGTGATGCATCTTGGACAGCTTGCGATAGGCGGCCTTGATCTGGCGCTCATCGGCGTCGTGAGCGACGCCCAGCACCTTGTAGTAGTCCTTTGTCTTGCTGCGTTTGAGCGCTACCTGCGCCTTTTGCATGAGCGGGTTGATGACGTCGTCCTTGCCTGGGTGGGCCTCGGCCGCTTTACGGAGCGTGTTGATGCTGGCTTCAAATTCCTCGGCATCCAGTAGGTGCTTGGCGCGGTAGAGCAGGCCGTAGAAGGAGTTCTCGTCGTATTGAAGTGATTCCTCGCAGTATTCCTTGGCCTTTTTGCTATTTGCCTGGAAGGAAAGGTCAGATATAATAGCCCATGAACATAAGATTCAGCGGGAAACCTCACCTCATGGTATGACTGGCAAGCCATCTCTACTAGCCTCGAGATCAAGACATTTCCAGCTGCCCTGGGAATTGTGCCGTCTTCCCTCAACACGTGCACCTGGTCTTTCACCTCCTTAATTAAGCCCTCGCCGTCCGCTGTCGGTACGAGCTGCCGCACAGCAGTCATGTGCTGATTCTTTTCAATTGCCTTGGTAACCTTCTGTACCACCTTCTCGACCATCTTCTCTACCTTCAGCATCCGCTTACACTCCTTGGACTCGGGATCGGAATGCAGGCACTTCCGGATCGATGCCATGCCCTCTTGCAACTCGCCCAGCGCATAGAATTGGATGGCTGAGATCTTGACGTGGGGTGATGTGTCACCGGGCTTCATCTGCAAGATGTGCTGAAGATCGCCGATGCCTCTCTCCATAGCGCCCCGCTCGAACGCACATCTCACGCGCAACTCTCGTAGCGGCAGCGAGCGGCTAGCGGTCAAGATGGCATCGTCGGCCTGCTTAACGCATTCCTCCCAGTTCTCTGACTTGGCGGCCGCCTCGGCGAGCGTTGCCGCGCCCTTGGCCTCCTCAAGGCTCGCGAGTTCGTCCGCCTTCTTCGCCTTCTGGTAATGTTCCTTCGCCCCGTCCCAGTCGCCGAGGCGAGCCCTCAGCTTGCCCAGCTGCACATGTGCGCCCTCAAACCCAGGCTTGAGCGACAGCACCTTTTCGAAGTCGTCGGTGGCTTGCGAGGTGCGCCCCAGGGAGAGGTAGGTAGTCGCGCGCTTGAAGAAGGTGAGGTAGTTGGTAGGGTCCCGAGTAATGGCGGCATCGTAGTACACAAGAGCGTCTCCTGTTTCGCCCTTGGAGAGGTGACCTTGGGCTGACGCCAGAAGCCTCGAAACGGGGGTGTCGGCGGGGATGTCGGACGGCGACAGGCATGACACCAGAGACGGCGTCGACAAAATGCCGGCGGCAAAGGCCAGCGTCGAAAGACGAACCAGCATGGCGGCGAAGTTGGTGAAGGGCTAAAAGTCCAGCGTTGTGGCTAGGTTGAATGGGTGACCGTCAAAGTCGGAGAGAATGCGCTGTGCAGGCGACTTTTTTGGTGTGAGAGCGCGAAGGTCAGTTGCAGATTTACAAGCGGCAGCAAAGGGGCAGCCCCAAGCCGAGAGAGAGTTTTGCTTTCCAGGTGAAGCTCGTCAATCGTTGCCGCAAAGATGCCGAACACAATAAAGTAGTCGAGAGCATTTGCGAATAAAGATTATAGGACCAGGTCCTTTTGTCCACGCTGTACTCAACCAGTTCCCGCAGCGCAATCTGGCCACTGCTGTTTTTGGCAACCGTCCTGGTGCCTGGATTCGAAGTCCCGCTAGCGGGTCCTCCTACAGTGCATATCACAGTGCGCTTCTGGCACTTTCGGCTTGAGCAACGAGTGGGGATGGCCAAGCGGGGCCCGTGGGGCATTGGCAGCCAATGGCAGAAAATTTGACCGCTTTTGCCTGGAGACGAAAAAATATTATCGAACCTTGAATCGTGATCCATGCACCGTTCCCCAATTGACGACACAGGGGACACAACAAGCTCTTCGAAAGGCGCCATCAATACAACTCCCACGGCGGAACCCTAGTTGCAATGTCATTCAGAGGAGCGCCCCGAGGCCGCGGCGGTGGCGGGTTTGGTGGTGGACGTGGAGGTGAGCAAAAAGCCCCGTTCAGCGTAAAATGACCGAAGATAAATTATACACGGAAATTGACAACATGAATTCAGGCCGTGGCGGGTTCCAGCAGCGTGACATGGGTCCTCCAGCCGCCGTGCTGGAGATGGGCAAGTTCATCCACGCCTGCGAGGGCGAGATGGTGGTCGAGTCAACCAACCCCAAGGTCCCGCATTTCAATGCCCCAATTTACCTCGAGAACAAGGTACGGCCTTACCCGCATTACACTGCACTCCTAATTCCTCTATCTGACATTTCGCAATGGAACAGACGGCAATCGGCAAAGTCGATGAGGTCCTCGGTCCTATAAACCAAGTATACTTTACCATCAAGCCCTCCGAGGGCATACAGGCGACTTCGTTTAAGTACGGCGATAAGTTCTACATTGCCGGCGAGAAGCTCCTGCCGCTCGAGAGGTTCCTTCCCAAACCAAAGCCCCCTCCGGGCACCGTCAGCAAAGTCAAGAAGCCCAGCCGTGGCGGCGCAGGCCGCGGCGGGCGGGGAGGTCCCGGTGGTGGTTTTTCGCGTGGTGGAGGTAGGGGTGGCGGCAGAGGAGGCTTTGGCGGGTCAAGAGGAGGCGGCGGTTTCGGGGGCGGGTTCGGGGGCGGGTTCGGTGGCGGCCGCGGGGGTGCGCCGCGCGGTGGAAGGGGCGGTGGTTTCTCTCGCGGAGGCGGCAGAGGTGGTGGTGGTCGGGGCAGGTTCTAAAAGGTCCCACTCATTATCGTGTTTTGCACTATCGGAGATGGCAGCGAGCTCTGTATTACTACGGGGTACCGCGCTCCGCCGGGCGAATACCAGTCCCAGCATTGAGCGGAGCCACAATGTCATGTCGGGGTTGTCATGGGGACTTGGACTGGCTACAAAGGCGTTTTCGGGTGGGCTTTGGGTCTTTGTTGTTGTTATTTCATGGTTGAACTCAACCCAAATCTGGTGGTTATAGATCAGTGTGCAGCAAGTTGAACTCGGATGTCGTTCTGGTCATCAAGGCTCTCGTGATCTGTCCATCTTTCTCGTTGAAACATCGGTAATTCGGATGGTTAGAAAAAAGCAACTTCCGCTCCAAACCGGGCTGGCAATCAAGCTTGCGTCCATCGATGATGTCAGGTGTGCCGCGAAGGCGACCGCAACGACAGCCTCAGCACGCTGGTTGCATTCGAAGAATTCCACCGACCATGCACAGCTGAAGCTGGTGCCCTCCAACATAACACGGTACACACATGGAGTTATATAGAAAAGTGGCACAGCGAAGGACGCAAAATGGTAGTGGATTGACTTGCCACAACGTGGACCTAGGTTATATACGGAGTGTGATAGGATCGCCCGTTTCGGGACACTTGGCTCACAGCCCCGTCGTCGAACCTCGAGGATACTCGCCTGGGATATGGAGGTGCGAGATCGTTGGAACGCTGTCGGTTCGGGCCGCCGCACCTGGGCGAGAGGGTATCTCACCGTCAGTCATACCACTGCTCGTTCCACGTTGTACGTTTCCCCCATCTTGTAATCCCCTCATCTCAACCTTGCTCAAATTGCGGCCGCCGTTAAGCGTGCCCTGGGTGTCGTAGGCTTCGCTGTCAGCATTGTTTATGACACTATTTCTGGTCGAATGGGGTTGTTGTAGTTGATGTGGAACTGGGATTGGAACGGGTTCGGCCCAAACTGGCCCGTCGTATCTCCTGTCGGTCGATAATGGGGGTTTCCTTAGGGAGGTCGAATGGCCTTCCGAGCCAAGGTCCTGCAGGTTTTGTTCTTGAGCCGCAGCAGCAGCGACCGAGCTTGGAAACAGCACGAGCCCACCAACAGAACCATCCACGGCAGCCGCGCGTTGATAATCATCCCGTTCGGTTCCGCGTGTCCGGCTTACTTCCTGAAGACCCTGCGGCTGTTGCCCGAAATTGCTCCCTGAAGGGACGGCTGTCGTGAATGGATCATGCTGGTTCAAACTTTCGCCGTATCCCGAGCTCACACTAAGGGGCGAGACGGGTACCTGTAAGCCTCTTTGCGCGTTTACCTGGAGATCAGATGGGAACCGCCCACCTGAGGGGCGTCGCGAGAGGCTATCCTGGCGTTGCTGTTGGCTGACAGAGGCAACGGTGGCGGTGAATGGAGGTTCTTCATCATCGTCTACTCCGTCACTGCTGACAGATGATCTCTGTGAAGTCCGGCTGATACTCCGGCTGCTAGCACGCACAAGGTTGGTGCGTTCTTCGGGTGTCCGCTCCGTCACAGTTTTAATGTCGTCGTACCAGGCCATCATCGTATCATGGCTCTCGGCGCGGAAGACCCACTTATGGCCACGGTGCATCGATCCGGTCTGTCGCCCCTTGAGGACGAACTTATTCGACGAGCTGCCGTCTACCGAATGGGATCCTAATTTCTGTTCCGGGAGGTAGAGTGACATAACAGGGGCCTGTGTCTTATCTGCCGACTTGTACTCATGCAGATGAGTCGGAGAGAGAACATACCTTAAGGAGACCATGTTAGCGGCTAGACGCACTACTAATTTCAGGGCAAGCGTGACGGATTGTAGGCACTTACCATCCCGGAGTGTAGCTCTTCAGGTACTTGCTCTTACGCTCGAGAAGCCCCGCTCGTATTTCCTGGCAGGCGAAATGATCACGACCAGGGTAGTGGATGGCTTCAGCCGACCGCATGGCGAGGTCAGGGTTTACGAAGCGATCGTCCCTCTGAATGAATGACGTCCATTCTCTCTCCTTCGGCATCGAAACTGGCCCGGCGCGAAGGTCCTCAATGGCGCTGTAGGCGGCATCTGACTCCCTCTTGAGGATTCCAGCGTAGGCATTGTACGCCTTTTGAATTTCCCCTACGACAATGGACTCGAGTTCCTTCCCCGAGTTCTCCAAGTTCAAGTAGGCCTGTATCAGTCAGTTCTCCGGATCTCCAAGGACAACAGGACCTCGATAGCGCATACCTGGTGTAAGTAGTTCTCCTCGTCGATTTGTCTCTCGAGTTGGCGGTCCACGGCGAGCCTCAGCAGATAGGGGTCTTGCTTGCCTATTGTTAACGAAGGGTCGAGTTCAGTCTGCCCAAGCGCTTCCTGAAGCTGATTCACGGCCCTACGTGTGTTATCCATCTCTTTCTCAACGGAATTCTTGAAGTCGCCTGCCAGGTTCTTGATCTCCTTGATCTTTTGGTGGAGATCGCTTCGCAACCCCGTGAGGGCCAGGATGACATCCTCCTCAATCTCCCTGGCCTTGTTAGCCTCCGCAACTGCCTGCTTGTTGTAGCCCCTCAGTATCTGCAGTGCATCGTCCAGGCCGCCAGAAGCGAGAAATCCAGGCGGTGTGGCCGTATTGTTCAGCACGTTTGTCAACTTGAGAAGCGATTTCGCTCGATGTTCATAGTGTGTTTGAATCTCTCGGAAATACGTGATGAGGTCCTTGAGTATTTTGCGCCAAGCTGCCATCGATGCATTATGTCAGTTACAACCTCTGGGATCACAAAGCCACGCAGACAAGACAAACCTTGAAACCGGTTAGCCAGGACCTCAGTCGGATTCGCCGCAGTCGGAACAGGGCAGTAAAAGGCGCTGTGCATCTCGTCCTGGTCTGTGGTTGACTGGAGAGCCAGACTCCTCACGCTTCCGGCTTTCATGCTCCGACGGCTCCCGCTGCGCTTTAAGCTGCCACTCCGCCGCAAAGACGCTTTCTTTTTCAGAGTGTTTCCACGGGACAGAGATACTGCTCCATCCCCTATCACGCCGCTTGCATGGCCCGAGTGGGACGTAGACCGCTGCACGCTGGCCGGTCCTGAACTGTCAATGATGGAGCTCCCACGCTGGCTGGCATCCCACTCCTCGGTGAACTTGGCGGGTCGAATGGCACCCGGAGCGGTCAGGTGGCTGCCGTAGTCAGCTTGCGAGTTTGTTGGGGGATTGGACATCGCCTCGACGTCAGTGGCGCCTGGGTGGTAGGTCTGCTGGGGTTGTTGTTGGGAGAAATAACCCGATGTGTCGTAGCCGTTGGGTTGGGGCGCGGCAGCGAGGGTGGTCTTAGCGGTCGACATGGCTGGGACGAGGGGAATACGCGGAGAGCATCAGAAGTATAGGTCGCGCCCGCTTGCTTGACCAAAGTGTCAGCTCTCGTAACCTGGCCGACACTGTTCTGTCGTGTAGTGTGAAATCGCAGGGGTGTAGGAGATGGACGCACTGTGTTCCTGACGATTCCAACACTTCCTTTACTGACATGCCGTTGGGAGAGCTGAAGAGGTTAACGGTAGAAATTCGTCTCCCGGAACGGGATGTGGCGAGTGAAAAGGAGAAAAACAATGCTTGGAGAATTGATGCCAATAGAAGGTCTCCGTGACGCCAGGCGGTGATGTCGTTGATGAGTGGGGGCTTCGGACCGTTCTTGGCGGGAATCCCCGTTTACGGAAAGCTGCTGGGAGTCCTGCGCTTGCCAGATGGGTTAGGGGCGCTGATCTCGATCTCCACTCAAGAGCCCAGGTTGTCAATAAAGACGCAAGAACCAAACTTTCGGGGTCCGCGATGGAGGACCTCGCACAGCGCTTTTCAAACTCTAAGATGACAGCAAAAGAAGACACCAGGATGCATGTTAAGTTGAAACAATGGGAAGGACTGAGCGGATTAGTGGTTTTCGAGAACCTGGATGGGCTGCGGCTTTGATGGCGCTTGCAAATGACGTATGACGTGGCCCCCATGCCCCTCCTTTATAGAGAGTTTCGGGCTGCTTTGGACGGCCTCAATGAGGTCACGGTAGTGCATGTGACTTGGCGCAGGTCGCACTCTCTGCGTGGCAACCACTTGGTGTACTTTTTCCGATGTTCGGTGCTCGCTTGATTGGGCTGTCAATGAAGGACAAGAACCGGGTTTTGTCATCGTTTTTGTTTTGCCTCCGTAGCTAACGTTAGACGACCCCGTGCCAAATGAAGCTTGCCAAGCACCGTATGCGATGCCATGCAGTGTGTACTGTACGGTACCTCGAGGCCGAGCCTGCTCTGCCCCAGATCAGCGTGGGAGTTGATATGTATTACATTGGATAACTCGAATACAGAACAAGAAGTAAATACAATGAGTCCGCATGCTATGCTGCAGTATAATAGGGAGCTGCACTTTCCAACACCCTTCCAGATCCAACTATCATGTAACGAACCGCCGCCTTCGAGAGAGACGGGCGAGACGCTCTGTCCTCCCTTTCCCTTTTCCCCTCCCTGCCCGCGGTGTTTCCGTCGGTGCTGAAAGGGAGGCTGAAGAGGATATCTCAGAATCTGTAGCGGCTGGGGTAGAGGCCTCGGCGGGTGCAGGCCTTGTCCGTTTTCCCTTTCCTTTCCCGCGATTCTCCCCGTCAGCCCCTGTATTACCATCGCCGTTATTGTTCTCTCCGTTGTTGTTCCCTCCGTTGTTGTTCCCTCCATTGTTGTTCCCTCCTCCATTGTTGTTCCCTCCTCCATTGTTGTTCCCTCCTCCATTGTTGTTCCCTCCTCCATTGTTGTTCCCTCCTCC